>CAJPEX010000501.1:24669-95648 GCA_905338405.1 Notodromas monacha
GGTTTTATGACAAGCATCGGAGTGATTCATGCAAAAGTTGTCCTACTTCCGCGAGTCGTTGAATGGATTCAAAAGTAACCAAAATTTGCTACAATTTAAATTGTCACAGGTGTTTTTTTCAGGCTTTCCTGCGAACTTTCCCGGATTTTATTTTACAATTTGCTGGACTGGATGAGGGAGATATTAAAATTTTGCCAGTGCTGGTTGCGAATTGCAGATTTCTTCTTGTTATTCTAAGTACCCTTGGTGCTTTAAAATTACAATGTATAAATTTTTAATTGACCAATAATCAATGAAAGCATACAAAAAGTTCTCGGCATATATATTGTTCCTTGTGATAATATTTTCCTCGCATCAAAATCACGCATGATTGAAGCTGGAAAATAATTATGCGAAGTTTTTTGATAAGCGTCATTCTTCCGGAAAACATTCAATCCAAGCGTGAAATTGAGTCTAAATGCAATATTTCAAGAAAGAAAGTGTCAGAGTTGACACCATCCCCACCCCTTTTTTCGACATTCTTTCTCGACTGTGGCTTCCATGAAGTTCTAGTATTTCGGAAGGATCTGATTAAGTTCTTAACATGTTGACACAGACGTGACGACAGTCAAGTGACACCAACCGCGTTTTCTCGCTTGACGGGAAAATAATACTGCGAGGGTTTCTTTCCCTCGAACCCTTATTCGTGGGTTTTCGAAGAAATTCTTCGGATGCCTTTCCGAAATTATTTATAGATAAATAAATAGTGTAAATATATTTTTAGTTTTCCGGCGAGCACCTGAAAGCGACACATTTTCCTGGGAGCCGAGGGTTGTATGAATTCCGCGCGTAGTCGAGGAACTTGTGCAAAAATGTTTTTTTTATTGCTGGAAAATATTTTATTTGTTTTATGTTTATTTTTAGCACCGGGAAATCTTGAACGCTATGTGCACGTTTTTGACTACTTGACGTTGGATTTAAATTAATGCACGCCAATTTTGAATGAACTTCCCGAAAGCGAAGGCAGAAATTGCGCGTCAGGATTCAAAACGACGCTGATTTTCCGTATTTTACTGAGAATTGCTGGAATTCTTTCATGTTCCGGTTATTTTTCACTTTTTGAATCAACAATCCATTCGAATCATTCTAAAACATAAAATTCAAAGTACAGTACATGAAAAAATTGAAGCTTTGTCATCTTCTGGGCAGAAAAAAAAATTAGGAAGCCTTCCAAATTTTTTTTCGCAATTAAGGCGCGTTTTGAAAATTGTTTCCATATCCGTAAATATATGCAAGTAAAAATTATAATGCTTGTGGCATTTCAAACCCCAATACCTTTTTTTCACATTATTCAGTATTTTTTCTCGAACTAGCTCACATTTCGAGATCCTTTGAACCAGAAAGTTCTCATGCATCAGTGCCCATGAACAACAACAAAAAAAAAAAGGGAGGAGGAAAAAAGCCCCCAGGATATCTCGATACCACGTGCGGACGAAGGATATGAAATATATAGATCTTCTCTCCAGCAAAATCCAATAAAGATTTTATTTCTTCGGTCCCCAGAACCGGTTGGTCGGGTTGCTGCAACGTTCAGAAACAGAACATGGGTTCGAACCCCCTCCCTTTTTTTTTTGTTTTGTTTCTTCTGACGTGGATGTTGAGCTGCTGCATAATTCTCGTCGGAGATGACGTGCCAGTGTCACCAAGTCACACCGTGACAAATTGAAGCATTGACAAGAATGTTTCCTCCCTCAGGGGAAAACGTATCCCTCGTTGAAAGCTCCTTAAATTATACAAAAAACGCAGGGAGAAGCGAAGAAAGCATTCCGACAAAGAGAAAAATGGAGAAGTGTCGTCTGTTTTTTTTTTTTTTTGGCCTCCCATAATCCTGTTTGTTTGAAGAAAAGTTTTGTTTTTTTTTTTTTTTTTTTTTTTTTTTTTTTGGCCTCCCATAATCCTGTTTGTTTGAAGAAAGATGTACAGGATTATCCAGAAAACAATTCAGTGGTTTTTGAAGCACTCGTGTTTCCTTGATGATTCCATGCATGGCATTGACATAAAATAAAATTAAAGTTCATTAAATTTCCCATGTTTAAAGACTCCTCGTTTATGAATTGATGTGACCCCCACGCACATTTGAATCAAAAACTGCACAAAGAAAAGGTTACTGCGTATTTTTTTAAAGGTCATGAAGCAGTGACAGTTACCAACCTTGTCCTAGATGCGCGCGTCTTATTGAAACAATTTGCAAAGTTTTGCCCTTGACTAGTGGAACTCTTGGCGCAAAATCTTAAAAAAAAACCTTTTAGCCGGTTTTTTTTTTGTGTGGACTGTATGACCAAGAGAATGAAGATTACAATGGATTTAAAAAATAGGTCCATGTTTTTTTTTCTTTTTGGTCGACCCTGTAAGTATGCTAGAGTCTATTCCTTGGATGCACGTGCGTCCTTATGCTTCAGAAGAGTTCAAGGATCCGGTGTATTTTATCTTTGAAACAACTCAATCGCAGTCTTTTTCCCCAGGGGAAACCTTTTCATTTCTCGCAGAAGCCTTCAGTTTTTCTCTGGTAGGTCTTCTTCCGTCTGCGAATTTAATTTTCTTTGCGAAGAATGCTTCTCAAAGGAAAAAAATATATAAGTGGATAACATTTCAGTGAAAGGATTAGAGGGCAGAGGAAGAACCTGCTGGTGTACTCAACTTATTCGACGCGTGCCTGTCCTCAATTTTTTTCCATGACTGGACAATTGAGCGCGCGTCTCAAAACAGCGCGGACCAAAACAGCGCTTGAGAAAAAGAAACAACGCAGATCCTATAAAATAGCGTTCGAAAAAACAGCCCATTCAAAAAACAGTCCCCTTTAAATTAAAACAGCGCGGACAATCAAAGCATCTTGGAGCAGCATTGCCTGAAAACATCTCCTTCAAAAACAGCCCCTCTCAAAACTGCTCATGTCCAAAATATTCACCACAGAAATCAACTATAGAAGATTTCGACATCATACTGATGTCATTCATTTTTCTTGGCAGGATATCCTCATGACTGAAATAATTTGAATCTCTGTAGCAAAGGAAAAAAGGGGGGCTCCTTCTACCAAAAAAAAAAAATCTGAAAAAATTCTCCTGCGTTTCGATTTTTGTGATTATTATAAAGTTTTGTTTTTCTGATTTTTGTTGACCTTGCGCTGTTTTCGTACGCGCTCAATTTGTCTCAAGTACCTCATTATTTTTTCCCATGAGAACTTTGAACTTCGCGTGATGGTGCCAACGCAAATGTTTGTCCTTTCGTGTCACTGAAACATTCTTTCATTCGTCGACGAGTGATTATGCAAATGACTATTGCCCTTATTCCAGGTCGGTTTGCTTTTCCTTCTCTGGTTCGTGATTCTTTCCTCGTGGTTGATACGATCTGAATTCAAAAGTGGCCGTTTTCGTAGAAAACAAGAAAAGGTTTTCGCTGCCTGAAAAATTATATAAGAAGAAAAAAACAACTGTTCATTGAAAACAAAAAACCCCGAATTTTAATTTTCTTTCTCGAGCCGGGAAATGAGACTAAAAGAGGACCCGAGTGACCCACAGCCACCGACTTTAAAGTAGGGGTGATTTAATGTGCTTTTAACGCGTTTTTTTCTTGAGTGGCTCCTTGAAAAGTTTTTATATACAGTACAGTATTTTCGGCGTCTCTTTGTTAGTTTTATTCGTGTTTTTACGAGTTCGTTTCTTTTTCAAAGTTTTTCTCGAGAAACTGTTGAAATGAAACGCGTTTCTATTCGAAGTTGGAGGCAAAAATGCATTTCATTTATTAAAATGTAATAAACAAACTGGGAATGTGCGATAAAATTCCAGCTGCTGTTGATCTGAAGTTTTGTTCTTTGCAGTATTGCAGTTTCTCTAGTAAGATTTAATATGCAGTACTTGTATTACTCTCATCTTGTTTTTTCCTCAAAACTGAAGAATAAACTGCTAGAAATATTAAATCTGTCAAAAGTATGAGGATTATCGGGAAATGAGTCAACTCGCAGATTTTATGTGCTAATTCTTCTTCATGAGATTCCATGAACGCATGAACGAGGGTTGATGAAATCAGGCAATTTCTGATTAACATAATTTATATATTTTTCTAAAACAGTGAAGGTTTTCATCTTCGAATAACCGCTTCGAAAAAAAATTTTCCATGGCCATGTTTGCATCTGATTTTGAGAATCACTCGAAGCTGAGTATTTCTTATCTTCAACTTGGAGCAAAAGCATACAAATGTTCACTGATCCGGTGAATGAATGAAGGATTTGTAAATTTCGGGCTTGGGGCGAAGTTTGCTCTTCTCCTCTGGATAGTCTAGAATTTTTAATATTTTAAAAATATAATTATTATGGTTTTAGTTGCCACTAAAATTATATATTGAGCTCGACGCTGAGCTGCGAATAATGGTTTATAATCTCGAGACTTGCGTTTCAGCTTTTAAGCGTATCATAAAAATTTGCTTTTATGCGATGAATGAATGTTTTTCGGCCGTTGAAACGTTTGCTTTTTCAATATGCTGAGGGATTTGATCCCGTCTACGATCCTGAAAATGATTATGTTACAGCATTGATTTAAAGCGAGCTTTAAAATATTCGCATTGATGAACTGGGCGTGATATTTTACAAATACAGGTGGACTTTTTCTCTCTACAACAATCGTGTTTATAGCGATTTTCTCGGTATAACGAATTTTTGGCGGTGCCATAGGGTTATATTCTCATATGTTATAGGGGTTATTTTATTACCTGCAACGAAATTTTCTATGATCCCTTGAATATCGTTGTAGAGAGAATCCACCTTGGTGTTGATTCAATTTCTCTCTATTTTACTGGACTGGTAGATTTTGTTTTCTGCCTTTGCTCGAAAGGAAAGGCCAGTGGTTTAACGGGATTCTCTGGTGAGCGATGGCTGAGTGAGGTGGGGAAACAGTAAGGACTCTTCGGGGGCAATTACATTCCATTTGCCTGCAGGCATGCTGATGATGTCCGGACATGCCCGGGGGCGGAGGTGGCGGCTGCCAGGGGGGCGGAGGTGGCGGCGGCGGCTGTTTCCCTTCATGCCGGGTCAGGCGGACACGGGTCAAAGAACTGCTTGGCCGAGAACCCGATCCCTTATATTGTCGAACCGCAACCGTTCATGCCATAATTCATTCTCTTACTTCACTGTTTATCGTTTTCTTTTTATATGTGTGTTGAGGAGTATATAGAACAGAAATTCAAAGCTTTGAAAAAAAAAAAGGTAGGAAGACGATGTTGGGAATAAATCCCAACAAAGGAAAGGTTTGAATTTGTAAAGAGACTTTGAAAGTTGAAACTTGAAATGAAACACAAGAATTTGGTTGGGCTACGACTGGGGTGCAAAACACCCTATTTTAAAGTTGGTATAATTTGGAATTCACACAAAATCTCGTACAACGTTCTCTTGCTAAGGTTCAAATTGGACTGTGTCAAAATAATCTAACTTGGAAAACAGGAAAACTGTCCTCCAAGGACGAGAAACAGCAAACGGAAATTGGTAACAAAATACAGCCTTGAAGGCTGCAGAAAACATCTGTAATAAATTACAGCCTTGGAGGCTGCTGACCATCTGTGGGAACCAAGGTCTTCCGAGATTCCCACACAGATAGAAATGAAAGACTAAATTTGCTGGGGAATTTGGGTTCTCTAAAGCTAGGGTGTCAAATTTAATATACCCTTTAGAATATTTGCCACAGACGAGAAAACCCTGCCTTGGAGCATCAGCTGCTGAACCTAAAGCGCCTTCATGAAAAATTAACAATTTGAAATCATTTCCTTCTCATTATTTTATTCTTATGATTTTTTTTCTGGAATGGTTGCAAATAGTTTTATTTTGGAATTTGTGGACAAGATTTCACAGTGAGAACTCATGGGTTGTGTTGAAGAAATTTTTTCCTGTATGCCAGGAATTTTACCAAAATATCTTCAGGGAAAGCCTGGACCTACATTTTTGTCTGGACTCAACTTGATACTTTTTTTTTCTCAAAATTACTCGTGGGCAATTGAATACTTGCCTGGTCTCAACTCAATATGTTCTCGAATGAATACTGTGCTTGTCCGGATTCTAAATTCAGCTTGATTATTGTCAGAAAGTATTTTTCCTAGATGAGTGTAGTGTTGGATCAAAAGATGTAGAATCGAAGTCCAAAAAAAATCAGGACCAGACAATTAAAAGGTGATTTAAGAGATGGACATTTTATTAAATGAAGCAAAGTAATTGATTTCCCCTTTTAACTTATGAGAAATTAAAATCCACAAACTGGCCACTGGTAAGGATTAGGTTTGTTCTTCAAAACTTCTGTGCATTGCATTGTGCTATGGGTAAGAATTTTCAATAAAATCCTCTTGTGAGTTTCTATAGTCCTTTCCAATTTTCGAAAATTGGAACGAGAGAAAAGAAAATGAATCAAAAATAGAACTATAACATATCCCTTAATTACCGTAAACTTCTCCCAAACTTTCGGTGGTCCAATAAGTGAGGCGAAATTACGATTCAGAACAGTCAGGGACAATCATTGTCTAGACGTAACTTATTAATTACCTGCTTACTCAACTCATTACTTGTCTGGAATCAACTCAATATTAATTTCTGGACATGACTCAAGTTGGCCTTATTTCGAAACGTTCAAGTTTTTGGATTAATGATGACTCAACCTTATCTGGACTGTAATCAACTTGATTTTGAAAAAATACAAAACACAACCTGCCTAAATTTAAAATACTGCACGTCTGTGTGAACTTCATTGGATTTTTATAACCTTTTATCAATTCCTGCGGTAACTTCACCCAAAACGTAATTTATTTGACCGAACATTGATGATATTTTGATGCCTGAAGCAAAAAAAAAATAGACCTTTTTGATGGTCTGAAGTATTGCAACTTCTTTGCTCCCTTCAGACCTGCAGAATGCAGTTATTTTTACCCAGAACGCCATTTGATGACTTTTTCCTGCGCTTGAGATGTGACATCAAAGAGCGCATCAGAAGCAGCTAGAGCGCGAAAGGCAGCTGAGCCCCCAGTCGAATTATTAATTCCTGAAGACGTTAAGGTGATTAACTCAATCTCGCCCCCTCCTAAAAAAATAGCTAACAAAATATTCAGGCATGAAGCTGTTAGCGTTGATACCTGCATGCGAAATAATTTGCTGGTGTTTTCGGATTAGCTGCCGAAAATCCGTCGCTATCTGCTAATGGACTCTGAGCTGGTTCTCTGGACGCGGATCAGGTACAGTACTACTATATATATAGTCAGAGACGAAGAGGGAAACCAACATCAAAAAATGCGCAAGATTGCTTTTATTCCTGGGGGCCCCGACGAGAGGATTTGGCTGACAACTTGAGAGGATCTGACTAGAGGAAAAACACGTTTATTAGTAGTCCAGTTCCAGTGGGGGATCAGCTGTCGTTGAGAGGGTGCAATAATGAGGAACTTCAGCGCTGGTCGCGAGAATTAATCAAGGCTTTTCTTTCGCCTGTATTCTCTGTCTTTTCATGGGCTGACTATTCTTTTTTCTTCCTTTTTTTGTTGAGGGTAGGGAACACGATGAGTCCTTTCCCATGGCCAGAAGTTCGCATGACAGGACTTGGATCTAGATTTTCTCTGTGTATCTCTCTTGTATTTTTTATTTGTATTTTTCGAAAGAAGGGGTCCGAAGCCTAACCAGAACAAAAACTACTGCTTTCTTCGACCTTGGGGAAAAGCTTTGCATTTTAAAAAAATTCTACGTACAGTATTTTAATGCCTAGAAATCTAAATCAAGACGCTATTCAGTACATAATTCAATACAGTATCAAGATTTTAATTTTCGTAGCAAGGTCCAAAACACATCGTGTGAAGTATGAAAATGATAAATTGTTTCGAATAATGATATCGTATTTTCAAATTTTCTTCATCTTCAAAAAAGGTCTAAATTTTTGGCCCTATGTACAGTATTTTGACGTCTATTATGATTATTCAAGAAGCCATTCAGTATTGAGACTTTAATGCTCTTGACAATGTTAAAAAACAATCATTTGGTCCGAGTAATTATTTTGAAAATTACATTTAACGTATCTGACTTTGGAAACTCCATTCAAACTGAAAATGGCTCATGAATCTTGTACAACAAATAGAAACGAACGTCAATTTCAAAGCTTCATAGAGCTTCGAAGTTGAAAAGATCTTTCCTTTTTCTGAAAGTAATGCTCTACAAATTCCTATTTAGTTTATCAAATTTCACAGAAATTTATTAACAAGTCCCCGGATGAATCAGTGATTTATTTGCCTAAATCCAACGTCATCAACTTCGTTTAACTTCACAAAATTCTTCTGGAGTATCTCAATTTTTAATAATCTTCAATTGCTTCTTAGTGCATCATCAATCCTTAGTCAGAAATTGAATGGGGTTTTAACGCAATTGAACCTTGCTTACTTGAACTTACATAAGTAAAAAACTCTGTGTGTCAGTTTTTTTAAAATTCTCTGTCGAATTCCCTTCAGAGCAATGATGTTATATAACCTCGCTAACTCAAAGACCTACCTGTCAAGCTTATACCATTTGAATTTCTGGCGGCCTTTGTTGTATTATTTTAAGGCCCAAAAATGTGACCAAAAAATGAAAGAAATATCTAAAATGGCAAAAAACTGTTCTCTTGCCTTCAAGTTCAGATTCCTGTCGATCAATTTACCGAGCAATTGAAGAATCAGAAGATCACCGATTTTTACCTTCCTGTGATTCATAACTGTTCCTCCCCAACAAAAAAATCTGGGTTCTCTTATTTGTAAAATCCCCGAATGAAATGATTTTCTGGGTCTATTTTGAATTCGACTCACAAAGCTGCAAATGCTGTGATGAATATGCCACTGTTGATTAAATTCCGTGACTGAGCTCGTGAATTGTCTCGCGTCCCATTGAATCACAGTATACCATTTCCCTGGTCACAGAAAGAGACTCCCAGTGTCTAATGAACACAGGGGAATCCGGAAAATAAAAGGACCTGCAACTGCTGAATTATTCGGACCAAGACGGACGCACAGAAAAAAATAAAATACTAGCAAACAAGCCAAAAAAAAGAAGAGGAAATGAAACGGGGGTTGTTTTTCTCGTCAGCGTCAGTCTCTTCTGCCAAGTAAAAAGACACACACAAAAAAAGGGAGGATGAACCCGCCAGATTTGCCAGACACTCATCCGACGTGGATGCCTGAAAAGGAAGCGTCGTGACGTGTGAGTGTGTGAGTCGATTCTCAGATCGGATCTCGGAAATTCGCCGCTTTTTTCCCATTTGCTCTTGACCTGACTTGACGTGTAGCAGCTAATCTGACGCTGCTGTTCAGACTTTACTTCTGGTCATTTGTTTATTTATTTTTACCCAGTCCACCTTCATTTATTTTTTTTGGGATGATTTCTTCTGAAATCATATTTAAAAAAAAAATTGGGAATAAAATCGCGAGCGAATTATATCCGCTCCTTGTGGGATATACGACATGTTTTCTCTGAAAAATACGATTTTAGGATTTTTAAAAATCCTGAACTGGTTTTATTTATTTTTTATGTGAAGCTGAAATGTAATCTTATCAACGTCAAAGGCGTTGTTTCAAGGATCACATGATCAAACCTTCAGAATTATTCTGACTTTTCTTCCGCTTTCTTACCCCCACCCTTAATTACTTGTTGTGATAATTACTTCTGAAATTATATATTTTTTAAACAGGGAATGAAATTGCGAGCGAACATTTTTTTATACTTTTGGGATCTGCTTTATTTTGTCTCTAAAACGCATCATTTTAAAATGAAATAAAAAATTCGCCATGGTCAAGATTTTTTTTTTGAAAACGTGTAGCTGAAATTTCATTCTATCAACATGAAAAGCGTTGGTTCAAGGATCAGGTGGTCAGAGCTTCAGAAATGTTCAGACTTTAAATCCGTTTTTATCCCTCTCTACTTAATTTTTTTGCGCTGATTCTCTGTGAAATCTAGAAAACCGAGTATACAACTACAAGGGAACAAATTCATATTTTAATTCTGAATGTCGAACATTATCCTATGCTGGCGAAAATCCATGTCATATCAATTTTGAGAGAATAAAATATCCACCACGCATAATTGAAACTATGTCTTTTCTGTTTTTATCAGATTTTTTGATAATTTTCGAAGATTTGTCCTTGTTTTTCGCAACTTTCATGCTCAAGGAAGGGAAAAATACGTTTGGATGATATTTCAATACTGTATTACCTAAGAGAAAATTCCACAAATGTCGTTACTACATTGTTTTGCCAAAATATAGGGGAACTATTTCTACTTCAGCTTTGCTAACCATGGGAGGCAAAACACGAATTGCTCTCATTTTACCATGTTTTTATGAACTCACTTTCTTGTCTGTTTGTTTGTCCGGATCAAATTTTGATTTAAGGTTATTTTTTGCTTTTTGAAAACGTGGTTTTTTAGATTAATTTTTTTATCTACTATAATTATTTACATTTTATTGCTCTTACTGGATGATCAGTTCAAAAAGGGGAAAAAATTGGATTGCATCTTAAACTTTTATTTTCGCGGAAGACGTGTATAATTAGAACACGAAATATGTCACACAGATAAAACTATCAAAATTCTCGCTTTTGGCATCTTATACTATAGCATGTTCAGACAAATTCTACCCCGTTTTCTTCACCACCAGAAACCCAATAAGTGACATTTTGACGAGTTGCCCACTTACAACCCAAGTCAACTGCAACACCTTACACAGAGAGAGAGAGACCTGGAAGGTGAACGAGGGAAAGATTGATTGCCCGTATGCTTCGCCTGGAATAGTAAACGATCATTTTGGAAGAACCCCCGAACAAACGATGGCGGCCGCAGTTTGACAAACTGCGAAGTGTGACAAGTTCTTTCTCATTCCGCGCACGACTTTCCACTGAATCTTGACAACGACGCAGAAGAGCAAACTGATCTTTTACTTCAGCCGGTTTCCCGAAAAGTGATGACTTTTCCTTAGACACAGCATTTGTCTGACAAACAGCGACATTTTCGGCAGGCCAATTTTATTTTATTTTATTTCAGAAATGAAAAACTGAGGTAATTTTTGGCTCAGAATTGCGATTTTTTTATGGGAATATCAAGCGTTCGTAGATTTGAAGAAATCAATTCTACTGTGTGAGAAGCGTCAAGGATTTGTTTATCATCATCTGAACTTTTAAATGAACAGGACGCATAAAAAATACCATGAAAAATATTAAGTTCATGCTTTATCTAAGGTTCATCGTTTCCGAAATCATGAGATATCTTCGAAAATCTATGCTGAGTCAAAATTTGAGTTTTCCTCCTTGCTTGGAATATTTTTATGTTGAAGATTTTCGCTCCACATTTTTCAAATTGCATCTGGAAAATTATGAATTGTCCATGAGTGGTGCTATCAAAAACGTTATTTGTTCGTGGAATGATTACTTCGGCTTGAATAATTTTTTTTGTGCGTACAAATCGAGCCTTATGTCAAGTTAAATGAAGCTTCAGGGGAAATTACTGGTTTTCAATGAAAGAAATAAAACGCAGTAGACATTTCCTCAGCAATATTAATTATCTGAAAATATTGAAACACGTTTTTTCGTCATCCAACACTGACAGTTTAGATTAAATTCAGTCAAAATGTACCTGTGTTGTAATGTGACGATATTTTTCTTCTATGCCGCGTCTCAATAGAATCAGATAAATCACCGTGGAAAATGGAGGCTTCAGTAATTTAAGATTAATCTTGCTTTGGATGTCTGAGTTTCTAAAAATTGGCACAAAAAATGTGTCTTACGCGCAATCAAAAAATGTTCCCGCTTCAAGACACAAATTCCTGCTTGTATTTTACTGAATATCGTTTCCGAAAGCAGAAAATTATGTGTGTGAGAGAATGACCTTTTTTTTGCGGCTGAAGCCAAGATGTTGAAAAATAAGCATTCACACATACAGTATTACAAACATCAGGTGAACCGAGTTTCTAGGATCTCTTTATTTCTGTAATCTCGAAATTCAAGTCTTTGGAAAATATGAGTGTACCCAAGTATGGAGGGAAGAAGATGAGCGAAACTGTAGTTGTCGTGACGCGGAAACATCCTCCGCAATCCTTCTTCGCCACAGGGAAGAAGAAGAAACCCTCAACCGCTGTGACACATTTGCTTCAGAGCTAGTATTTTTATTTTTATTTTTCCTCCGAAAAGGGGAGAAAAAAAAATTCGGTTGGGTTAAACTGCTATCAATCACCTGAAAAGGAAAACATCTTTGGCAGGTTTAGGTGCATGTTCCCCCCTTTTTTTATTTCTTGCAGTTATTCACAAAGAAAAACGATGCGCTTTTGGGAAGATATGAAGCGCGAACTGATGGCTTATTTTGACGCGCGTTTGTCACACTTGCCGCCTGGTGCCGATTATTTTTGCGGTAGCTGAAGTTTTTTTTTTGGCGACGAATACTTTCTTGAAATAGCCGCGGTGTTTCTGCGAAATCGTGACTTTTTCCCCGAAAGAATCCGAAAGGAAAATCTTGCTTTCCGGGAGTTGGAGGCCAGGAGCTGTTTCCAAGAATTCGAGAACGGGGTATAGGAAAAACCTCGAAAATATTTCAAGACTATTTTAAGGTATACCTTAGATTTTTTTTAGCTATTCATTAGATATGACAAGTTATGTTCATCTATTGTATCTTACATTTTATATTGCTTTAAATTTTTAAATACGGTACTTTCGGGATATAGAACCTTTTTTCAAGAAGACTATTGGCCGGAAAATATAAAAAAAACGTTATTTATTTTGTCTTTAATATGAGAAGTGGATCATTTTTAATAAACTGGAATCTGGTTAGAAATTACCGGAGCAAAATGGTGTAAAGTGCAGAATGAGCTAATGAATAATAAATTAATCAGAATTGAGGCCCGGAAAACCTTTTTTTGAAGGAAGAAGCTGGTGTTGTGGAAATTGGCCAAATTTCCAAGCGAGCCAAAAAGAAGAGAATGGATAACTTTTCTCAAATATCATCAAAATAAATTTCCAACAAATTAAAATCTAGGCCAAGGTTACTCAAATTAAGTGGAATAATCCCATTGTGTGCCATAGAAATGCCCCATGAAGAATTTTTTTCTTGCATCGGCAGGGAATCCAGGATATCTTGTGATGTAAAAAGTTGAAAATTTGATTTGCATTATTCAAAAAAATAACCAAGTTTTTCAAATACTGTCATTGTGGAAATTCTGTATTATTCAGGGTTTTTCCGCAGGCCTATTTTTCGTGAATCCTCCTACAGGTACTTCAAAAAAATTCGTTGTGGCTCAGGGACAGCTGCCCTCGGGATCAAAGACGAACTCGTATGTAAGAAAGAAAGAAGCATTGTAAAAAAAATGATAAGCAATTCTGTTTTTTAAATATTTTTCTTCTTTTTCTTTTGCCCCGGTGCATGAGATCAACGGTCATGCTGCAATGTTGGACGGAAGAACGAGGGGGTTTGTTTCCTCCTTCTGCCCGGGGGGTCGTGATCGGGAAATAGAATCCTGGCATGCCAGCACACACACACACACACACACACACATTTCAAGCACCACTTTGCCAAGAGTGCTGTATATGACTCAGCAAGATTTTTTCCCTTCTTCCTCCCTGTGATCTCCTCTCTTGAGTCGAGGAATTTCGAGCCTCTATGCCTGACTTGTGCCTGTATGTATAGGGAAATTAGGATCGCGGTTCTCCCTTGCTGCTTTTTTATTTTATTTATTTTTCTATATACCTCTCTCTGTTTGAAAATTTTATTTTATTTTTTATCTATTGCGTTGATGATGGCCGAAGACGTGATTTATTGGGCCGAGGGCGAGGAAGAAGACGAGGGATTCTTTTTTTCTTTTTTTTTTTATAGAAGAGAATTTTGGACCGAACTTTTGCATGATGAATGAATCAAGTGTTTTGTGTGAGGCGGGGGTGTGGGTACAATTGAGCGTGTTCCAAAAGAGCGCGTGTGCATGGAAAGAAAGCAAGTTTAAGTGAGCAGCACAACTTTCGAAATATTACAGGCACAAATCAGAGCAAGAAGAAGTGTTTATTTCTTTGAGTAAAATGGTCACAAACTTCGATCTAAATTCTCTGTTTCATGTTTAATCAATGGATACTATTTTCCAGAATTTAGTTTGAGGTGAATGTAATATATGTATATCTATGCTTTTGAAGTTGTAAAATACTTGTTTTTATGAACAAGTCTTTGAATATATGCTGTGCTGGTCATTTTCATGAAAAAAAGGCTGGGATAATTATTATAAGCCATTGCCTAAATAATGATTAGGGTACTTTTGTTATTTAAATTTTTTTCTTATTTTATTTATTAATTTATTGGTTTTTTGTTTATCTTCTGGATCTGGTTTTCTCTTGAACTATTGTCTTGACTCTATTTTGAATGCAGCAGATATTTCATCTTCACTTTAATGCATATGAATTAAAGGTGAAGTTTAGCACTATGGAAATTGGCATCGATGGAAAAATATCGCCAAAACAATCCAGGACCATTTTCTCTGGTTCACTTTTTTTGCAACCTAATCTAGCCCGACGATTGACATTAATGACTGGTTCCAGTGACTCGTATTTCCCAAGTTCGCCATTATTAGTAGTCGAATCCTTCGTAAGTATGAATTTCAAACTTTCAAGCATAAAGACATTTCCAATTGCTCCCATTTTTCAATCCCAATGAAATTTCACCGTGTGGCAAATGGATTTGCTGATATTATCGGAAGTCGTTCAAGAGTCGTATATATTTCCGAGAGGGAAAAGTTGAACAGGAAGGATTTCAGTAGCTTTTTTTTTTCTTGAAAAAAAAAGCGAACTTGTTCGGCGTCAGAGGTGTTCTGAGAAGCAACATTAATCACTTGAATGTCTCACCACTATGTTATCTTCTTCATCTTGTTATAATCTTCCCCCCTTTTTTTTTTCTTGCTATACATGAAAGACCTTTTAATGAGACGGACGCTTTGGAGATGGTGACCAGCTGGCATTCGTGGTTTTTATGTGCATTTTATCCATTTATTTTTCCCCTGTCGTTTCTTGTCTATTTTTGAAGGTTTCTCTTTTTGGCTTGTGAAAACATTTTTCCTTTGTGTTGCTTTCGTGTCGGTGAGGGGAAGGAGGAAAATTTCATCCGTTTCCGTCTCTCATAATCTTTGGGATCAGTAAATGAAATTACGCTTTTGAGTCCGTTGGTTTCATCTATTCACACTTCGGACGAGGAAAAATACTGACGTTGAAACGTTTTTTTTCTTGAAATTCGAATGATAATTTTATTTGCGGATGAGTCTTCTTCAATTTAATTTTTTGAAGACTATCCACACGACACATTTGTGTATGCAGGAATTCAAAAATATTTGAAATTTATTTTTTCATTTATTGTAAACCTCTGATCGAATTTTGGTTAGTGATTTAAAAATAAATTTGACTGAGCCGTCATCCAGTTTAATATTTTCCATGAACTTTTTTTTCCTTGTCGATTTTCATGGGTTAATTCAGGTTGATTTGGAAACAGTTGGTTTTGAATTTTGTTTTTCTCTTTTCTCATCTGAATCCCCTGGCTTTGTTGAGATAATTTTCAGTTATGTTGGAAATTCCAGTGTGACTCTCGTGGTGTGTGATATTAAGTTGATTCAGGGAAATGATGATTTTAAAAAGCGATGAAACCGCTGTTGATTATGAAATTTTATAATCTGATACCCTAGGGTTTGATTAAACTTTTTCAGTGATTTTTTTTACAGCGTGACTCTCGTGATACCCAATATCTGGGTGACGATGATTTTGAAAATTGATCGAACTGCTACTGATTTTAAAATTTATATTTTATCTTCTGATTCTCCGCAGGCTTTGATGAGGAGTTTCTCAGTGGCGTTGTTCAAAGCCACGGACCAGCTGG
Source organism: Notodromas monacha (assembly GCA_905338405.1). Classification (NCBI taxonomy): domain Eukaryota; kingdom Metazoa; phylum Arthropoda; class Ostracoda; order Podocopida; family Cyprididae; genus Notodromas; species Notodromas monacha. Next base: position 40,559 of record CAJPEX010000501.1, read on the forward strand.
CCTTTGTTCGGTCAGTGCGTGTGATCCTGCCTCGACTTTGGGACGGGGGCCAATGTGGCCTAACTCGGAGCCAGGTGCAGTCTGTGAGGGCCGACCAAAGGGCGGATGTGACCGTAGTCGGGCAGAACTACTTTGAGGAGCCCAAGTTCCCAGAGGTGGTCCAGCACAGGGGTTGCGGGCAGCCCGGCAAGGACCTCTTTTTGCCCCTGAGTTTCATCTGGGACCTCAACCAGACGGATGCCATCTTGGGACACCCGGGTGAGTTCGAATTTTATTCATTATTTTATTGTTTAAATGGACAATGGTTTGTGAGGAACATCATGCTGAATAATATTTTCTACCTTTTTTTCTTTTTGTAATGGAGAAAATTCTGAGAAGAGCATCATGTCGAAGATTTTCTACAGTGTGCTGAATTTTATACACGAACAGCTCAGCGTTTCTTTTTTTTTTTGTAATGCCTTTTAATGCTGCACTAGTTATATTTTCTGTTATTTCAGCCACTTGGCGACATTCCTACAGCCGCTTCCCATATTCATGGCAAAAATGTGGTACAAACTCAAATTTAGCGCAAGAGAATTGCATTTATGAAAAAAATTGTCATTAAGCGGAACCTACCATTAACAAATATTATTTTTTTTTGGAAATTTGTTAACCAAGAACGTTTTATGCTTGCCAAAAAAATTAGCAGAAAACAGTACTCACAGTGAATTACAGTCGAAAAAACTGGCCTTTTTGCTCAAAAACCACAGATTTTACGGAATACACATGAAAATAGAATTTGTAAAGTGCTGAGCACTGAAGGTAAATTCACCTCAATTTTTGTGAATTGTGCGCTATGTGGGTAAATTCTGAAATAGCAATCGACTGAATCAATTTTCAATTGCCTACCTTTTTGAAATTGGATTCTAGTTTTTTTTTTGGATAATACTTCGTACACTTCGGAATGGGATAGAGTTTACAGATTTTAAATACGTACGATATTCATGCTGTATTCTGTTCATTTGACTTCCGTGCACTGGAAAATTTGAATAAAATCCTTATTTTTCACGAGCATTCCTCTAAAATTCGATATTCTGATATAGCAATCGACTGAATCAATTTTCAATTGCCTACCTTTTTGAAATTGGATTCTAGTTTTTTTTTTTGGGATAATACTTGGTACACTTCGGAATGGGATAGAGTTTCCAGATTTTAAATACGTACGATATTCATACATTACTCTGTTCATTTGACTTCCGTGCACTGGAAAATGTGAATAAAATCCTCGTTTTTCATGAGCATTCCTCTAAAAATCGACAACAGAAAGAAATAACTTTCTTGAAACGGATCTTTCCAGCTCTTCACGAACGTGCGGTTTCGGCCGCATATTATGAGTTCAATCGTAAAAATTATTAATTCTGGTGACGAATTTCTCAGGTCCCCACAACCTCAAAAAATTTTAAAACCTAAAAAATTCAAGAGACAGTTTTCGAGAAAAGAGTCTTGAAATAGAAGCAGTGACTAAGCCACCGGCATCACGAAGGTCCAAACGAGGCACAAGAAATGCGGAATTGCATCTCGGTGCGAGTATATAGAGAATTACCATATTAACAGGCCCGAGGTTACTGATTTCGTGCATGTCTGAGTGCAGGACTTGTCAAGATTGGATCGAAAATTAACGGCTTAATCTAAAACCCTCCGTTGCTGCTGCTGCTGCTGCTACTACTACTATGCTACTCTATACTAAACTAGTCGGATGCCGACAGACGCCTTGTACCGAATTAGTTTCGGTTGACACGAAAAAAAAAATAGTAACAAATGAATTATTAAGCATGAAAAGAAAGAAAATTGAATATCCAAGTCCCCTTCTCGAAGGTCCGAAGATTTCGCCTTGCGTGTTTCGAGGACACTAAGCCCTTGCGAAGGTTCTCGTGATGGTTATTTTAAAGTGAATTATCCACTGTGATTGCTTTTGACCATCATCGCCTGATCCAACCCCTATTATTGTGTCCTAATTATCTCTCGATGGGAGGTCCCTCGAGAAAAATAATTTGATTGCAATTGATGACGAATTCGTGCGTCTGAAATCACGAGAAATTCGCCTGCTGAGGGACACATATTTTCTCAATTTTTTCCTAACGTCTTCGAGTCCAAACACGAAGGGAAATCAAAGCGATCTTCTATTGAAATTCTGAAGAAAAAAAAGTTTCATCATGTATACAGCAAAATATAATTAAATTAAATTGGATTTCGTTTTGAATTCTTGGAAACCAGTTCAGAGATTCATCGTTTATTCTGGAAAATAAATCCTTTATTCTTATTTTATTGCCAAAATTCCGTTCTCTGCGATTTTTAAAAAAATTTTTCCAAAAAAACTTTGGGAACAAAATTTTAATTTCAGTTCTGAGCGTTTTAGACTATTTTTAGGACTTGATACATGAATGCAAGAATTTTTGTTTGAGTTGCGGAAGAATCCGTTGCAAACTTTTATTCGTTTCCGCGACAATAAAACTTGAATGAATTCTCATCAATTAGCGATGCTATAGTTGTTGCAAGTCTACCTTCTGTCATTTTTAGTGGAAGCAGTAATTTTTTGATGCCTATTTTTTGTTATCGTTAATTTTCCCGAACATACAAATGGGAAGTCAGAAGTGCTTTCAATTGGTGTTTCGAGCCCGAGGAATTGCCTCATTTGTTAGCTTAAAGCTGAATAACAACCTTATTCAAATTACGCTCCTAAATTTCGGTAAATTAATTTCCTGGTTTCAAGGTTCACCATTTGCTTTCCTAATGAAGCCAATCAATTCTGTTTGTCATCCGCCGCTGGAGTCGTAAACGACTTTCTGGGTTTCTTAATGTTGCGTCAACTGGGCTTTTATTAGCTTGAGGTCCTCGCTAATTTATTCTCGCCCTGTTTTCCCTTCTTTTTCCTTTGTGTTCTCGTTGCCGGTCTTGTTCCTTTCTTTCGACATTAATTAATTTATGGCGAAAATAGATAATAAATGGATGCTCGGGGAAGATGAAACCGAAGACCGTCTTTTGCTGTCATGTGGACGGAAACGCGACGAGAAAGAAATGCCAGGTGATCAAAGCCCCGGAATTCCAGAAATCCCGGGCCCGTAACAAGGTGGGGTTCTCATTCAGACAAAAAAAAAAAAACCCCGGGGATACAGTGTCAAGGTCTGGGACTATTCCCTAGAAGAAAACGTTGGGTTCCTTATTGTGCGTAGAAAGTGTTCCAAGATCAGCTAGTTCAGTATATTGTACTGAAAATCTTTTGCAAATAAGGCCGCAAAAAAAGTGAAAATTGTCTTGAATGTGAAAATAAAGCACAGAATCTGCCCGTTCATTTCGCAATAAACAGCTTCTTGAAAAATTATAAATTCAAACGAATTTCGAAAATGAAATGTTTGTGAAGAATGAACTCTCGCCTGAGAATGAAAATCAGAAATTGAAGAAACACGCGCAAATTCAGCTACTAAGAGTGATTTTTACAAACACTTGCACTATTTTGTACAGTAAATTAATCTAGTTTTCTACACGCTTTTTATTATTATTTTTTTTTGGATCACGAAAAAATTTCTGGCAGTCGAAATTTAAAATATCTTGCAAATATTTAGTGCGCCACCTTTTATTATTATTTTCTTCAACTGAAAATTTAGAAAAATTTGAGAGCATGTCGAATTGTGTATTCATGAACATGATCCGTAATATCACTGATACTTTTTCCTTGTGAAATATTCTTTTTCAATTTTAGGTGTTCACGCAGAAAAATATTTATGGAGCCAACATGTTTCCGTTATTTCATTCAAATGCAAATATTAGAGAGAAATAAATTAGTGTGATGGATTGTGTCTTCAAGAATATGATCCTCAAAATCGCTGATGTTTATCGCATTTCTTCAATCAAAAAGTATAAACAAGGAAGTGGTTCATGGACTAGTCGAAATTTTCATCTCAGTGTTTTCGCTGGTAATTCTACACTGAAGGTTTCGATGCTCAACCAGTGTTCACGAGGGTTATTAATTATCTTGCTTTGGAACTGGATATGCCTGATCCAATGGAATCCCCGTCGGCTGCCGGCGTTAATGATTCATTTTTCCTCGAGGCCGGATGAGACTGCGAAAAGGTTAATCCACTCTTTTTTTTTCTTTTTTTTTGCCTTGGCATCGTGGACATAAATTCCTGGGCATTCAAAACCTCAAATAATCTTCTGTTTTTTTGTTGTTTGTATGTATAACAATGTTTCAAAGCTGAAAGAATTACAGCACGGTTTTTTTTTTGTGGTTGTTCTGAACAGAATAATAAATAGAAGGCACTTCTCTGAATCGAAGTCTTGATTAATTTTTCCCTTATCGCAGAAGCCTCCGAATTTCGAAGTCCGATATGGGAATAAATATACTAACGAGTCACTGAAATAAACTTGGAGATTGTTTTATAAAAAGATTTCCCTCGATATCCCGAGTCTTGAGATTTAACCCAGAGATTCGACCTTGTGCTTTAGGGGCCCTCGAACCGGGTGTCGTGTCGGGTTGCGATTGATAATCAACGCGCGCTAATCAGCCGAGGAATTTGATCCCCTGGTCGTCACAGTCCCCCCATGGCGTTTTCAATTTAACCCATTCTGGTTCCTTGAACCCTTCTTCTTATTCTTCCCTCTGTAAATTCATATCCTCTCCTGGCCGATAATTTTTTATGCTCGCGATTTATTAAAAAAAGAAAAGGTTCTATCATTCCCGCACTCGCCGGGGCTCTCTTGAGTCTTGAGTGATTAATCGTCTTTATCAACGACACATTCCCCCTCCTTTTATCATATTGTCTGCGGAAAAATGCGACTCTTCGATATTTTTATTGTTCTATTATTAACAAGATGTAAAATACCAGAACAGAAAGTATTATTTAAAATATGAAATAAAGTCTGTTTTTACAGGGCTTTCCGGTTTCCGCGTGGGAGTACTGCTTTTAAGAGGTGACTTATATACTCAAAAATATTTTTGTGATCAAAAGAAGTGGATGAACCACATTTGCCAATTTATCACACTGGCATCTCTATAATTTTTCAACTTGTAAAATACTACAAAATTAGGAAAGAGTTGAGAGAAATTCCGAGTACCGTACAGTATTTTCCCGCGGAATTCAGCTTTCCTATCCTTGTAATTCAGAATCTTTCAAGAATGAGTTTTAAATGTGAGGATAATTTTTGCCTATCTTCTTAAGTGAAGAAATTAAAATTAATCACACTGTTTTCGACAGCAACATTCAAAACGACGGAAGAAGAAAATTATCGAACTTTATATTCCTGAGGTATCAGCAATGTCTGCTTTTTTCCGCGTAAACAAAGAATTTTAAAATGAAGAATTGTTCTTAAAAATTATGCGAAGGATTAGTAAGTGTTGGAATAACTTTTTCTCATTTTCCACGACGGAAGAAAAATTTTTTTCACAATTTTCCCTGCTAAAAGAAACGGAGAGAACAATTTAATGACCTCAACACTTATATATCGATCTTTTTTTAAATCAATTTTCATCGATATCAAATTTTTACTTATGATCATATCCTGCTTCAGTTCCTGGAAAACACAATTCCAAAATCATTGAGAAAAAAAAATACAGTATTAGAAACAGTCAAAAACAGAAAAGCTTTGCAGAAACGGAATTCTGTCTCCAGAAACACCTTGTTTGGAACAACATTTGTTTCTTGGGTTTTTTTTTCCTTCTCTCAGAGAAATCAAAGCGTGTACAGAGAACCCAAAGTTTCATGAGGATTTTTTTAAAGGGATTCGAAGCCAGAGAAAGAAGTATTTCACGCTTGTCTAAAGGGGCAAGAAGGCATTGAATCGGGTTTCGCGTGGGTGGGCCCCATCCACAGCAGGAAAAGAAATCACTGCTGCGAGATGAATCGGGCTGTGTCACAGTCGTAATAGACCCGCATAGTGCACTGTTGCATCTGAGCGGAAGAAATGTATTTCCACTACAACGGGTCATTTCAGAAGTTATGGACAGTCAAACCACCATTTGTCTTGGCGGTTTAAAGGGGTTGGCGGTTTATTGAATACAAGTGAGACCCCTGCATGCGGACAATTCGACATAGGGACACTTATTTTCCCAGAAAAAATCAATAAATAAGGCCCGACATGAGGACACTGACTCGGCATGGGGACATTTTGTTATAAAATTGCAAATACATTTCAGGCCAAATTACAAGAAACAGATATTTCCAACCCTAAAATTGATGTAAGAAAAGTTCTTGGGCATTTCTCTCACCAAATTACCATCTATTTAGCTAATTAAAAAAAAATTACCTCCAGCAAAGAGGGACTTCTCCTTTTTTCACTTGAATGTCATTTTTGTAGATGCCAAAAAGTTCAGTGTACAGGACAGAGATGCACTATCCAATGCTCCAAATGTTCTCATTGAGTTGAAAATGTATTCATTAATTCAAATTCAAGTGGCAAACAATTTTTTTAAGGGATTTCTGAAGAGTATTTCTTCCACAAAACAGCAATTAAAAATTATATAATGTAAGTCTATGGGAAAACAAGACTTGACTTAGGGACATTTCAACTTGGGGACACTCTTGATGCCCCCATTATGTCCGCATCTCGGGGTCTCACTGTATTTCATTTTAAATTATTTGATTGAAAACACTTGACTTTCCTCCAAAAGTCATAGAGATGCAGGTTTTCTAGAAACTTCAGTAATTTTTCAAAGAGTATTGCTATGATCAATAGAAAATTAATTACAACAAGCTTTTCAGGTTGCTGGGGCCCTTATCCATTTTTTGTGTGCAATGGATATTCTTATATAGCCCGTTTTTTCAGATGGACTTTTACTGTATACGTGTTCATGTAAACCTGCAGAAATTTTTAGATAAATATTGCCAACATATCGAAACTTCATGGACACCACTACTCTAAATATCGTGTACCTTTTAGGTCTTTAACTCTCGTCTGTGGAAAGAACGATCTTAAACATAAAGTCGAACGAAAAGGATTTATTCCTTCCGAAAAAGGGTACAGAGTTCCTGTCGGTAAAGATTTGTCAAAAATGTTTCAAGAAATGATTTAATTTACTCAAAAATATCCAATTTTTAAAATTCTTGCTGGAGCAACCTACCCTATAGGTTTAGAGCCATGATCTGAGTAGCAGTCAGATATGAAATTTTGACTGCTTTTGTTGAGAATGCCCAGGACAATGTACCAAAGAGAGTCTCTTAGGTATAGGAACTTGAACTTGGTCACTTTGAACCACGTAAATTTTTCGTCTACGGAAAGTACGAAGGGCCTCGCGGCCTTGGAGCTAAAGAATGCCGTACGATGCGAGCGAACCCAGAGGTGAATGAGAATATATATTCGGATGGAGTTCTTTTCTGGTTGAACCTTGTTTTAAAAATTTCTTTTTTTTCCAATGCTAGTGAAAATGCATTCAGACGTGAAAAGAAATTAGGCTCCATTTTTTGGCCATTATATCTGCTGTTGAATTTTCCAGCTGGATTTCTTCCACATTTATTCACTTTTCCAATCCGGGTTTCTTATGCACATTTCAGGGTTCATTGGATCATCATATTTTTTTTTAACGATTTTATTTAGTTTTTAATATTATTCCCGTGAGTGTATTTCATGAACGTTCACCGACCGTTTTCATTTTTTGAACGGGGGATGTCCTGGTGCCTATGATTATTTTTTCCTTTGCATAGATGTCGCCTGAATTCTCTTCATCGGTTTTCTCCCAAGTGAAGTGAAAGATTAAGATGGTTAGACTCAATTCAGTTGGTGTTTGGTCAAATTGAGGTACTCAATGTTTGTTGGCCAGTTTTTTTCAGGTCAGTGATCTAGTGACATCTACTCGACATACTCAGATGCGAGGTTCGATTGGTAAAGAATAATGTGTTCTTCAAATCTTCACAAATGACGGAAGGAACACTAATTCATTCAAAGGATTATCGAATGTATTGAGATTCTGAACATGGGAGATTTCACGCGATATGAAGTTCATCAGGTTGCTTATTTTTAGGTCATATGATTTCTATTCTTGACTGAAGTTAGGGGAACGTTTCTGAATCGAATGTATGTTCTCTTATTCTACAGTTGATTAGAAGAGCAGGACAAATTGGCAAGTGCAGCATTAATAAATGTAAAATTTCCCGGTACTAGTTGGGGATTAATTTCTTTAGATTTAAAAAAATCCAAATCACAGGGCTTTTAAAGAATCTTTTGACAAGTTGTAAAAAACTAACAAGTCGCTAAAAGTCGTCGATAATTTTTTTAGAGGAAAATAAACATATTTACAGAAGAACGGAAAACTCAAAAAACAAACAAACTTGTGTTCCTATTTCCATATTCTGGGCTCTTTGCTTGGCATGATTTAGAAGTTGGTATTTGAAGACAAGACAGAACGTCTCAGAGCTGTTCTAATTTCCTGAGTGTCTCCCCGACTGTTCTTCCTTTCCTGCAGTCGATTCATGCGCCGGGGGAGAAAAAGTTTTTTTTCTGCAGGGAATAAAAGGGTGAGATGCAAGTTTGGAAAGGCCCGTGTGCTCGCTAAGTTCCCTAGGAACTGGCAGCAGTAAGAAGCCCTCTGGAAAGTGGGCACAGAACTAAATAACCAGGCAGCTGGAAGATAATTCAATTCCCACAGCCCGGACTATGGCTGTGTTCCGTTTCCGCGTTGAAGAGGAGCGGGGGTGGTGCAGGAGCCTTTGCGCCCTAGTAATTATTTAGTACGTAAAGGAGCATGTTTCGTATGTGTATGTGTGCTGTCTGAGACAGACTGGGGGTGGAAAAGAAATAGGCATAGGAAGAAAAAAAAAAAGAAAGAAAGACGAAAGGATGAGACAGGGATGATGAGGAGATGTTTGATTCGCCGGGCATCTGCATTTTGGCAAACCTTTGCCGTCGCCATCAGAGGGCGGGTTTCTATTTATTCTTACCTTTTCTTTTCCTGTGATGGAAATACTCCCTCCTCCTTTTTATTCAATGACCCATTCCTGGTCTATTTCCAACCGACTAGGTCTACCTGGGACTGTCGAAAATGTTTCTTGGACTATCTAGAAATTTTAGGGGATTTTTTTTTCATTATTCGGGATACAGAAATCGGTTGTGAAATTTTAATTTTTGGGTAATCAACGCATGAGTGCGTAATCATATCTTTACGATTCCTAAGTACGTTGTGATGCAAAATTTGTTACTGCTTGTTTTCTTCTTCTTACATTTTTTCAAATTCTCCGAGTTTCTCGCCAAGCCGATCCTAAGAAATAACTTTAATTACATCTAATCCAAATTACACCGAACATTTATTTGGGGATTAAGCATTTTTGTTGTGATCGTTTTTTTTTCATTTTAAAAATAAGTTTTACTATGCATAAAGGACGGTATTCTTGAATTGAAATTCATTTTGCTGGAAAGAAATTTTCCGAATGTCTTCAATTGTGGCCACACAAAAAAAAACGCACAATTCCCAAAAATTTGCGTGATTTGTCCATTTCTCTCTTCCTCCATTCCCATTTTCCGGATTCTTGGAAGCTTCTGGCCAAACTAAGCGTAAATTGAGCACCTTCCTCAAATAATAACCTTAATGGCATCTAATCTGATAAAGCTAAATTATGCCAATAAAATTTAGGTGCGTGATCTAAAATAAAGTTCCAGACTCGAGACATTCTGAAGAGTCAAACAGCAAAGCAGCCGACCTCTGCTTCTCTTCTCGAAATGTCATTCTATTTTTTTTTTTAAATAAAATAGTGAAGTTGACAAATGAAACTGGATCAGTCCCCAGAAGGATACAGTAACTCATGTTTATTTGTATCCCGACTCTTTCCGGTGACACGGATTCCTCCTCTTTTTTTTTCTTCGTTCCTCTATTCCCTGTGCAGGCACTTTGTGCAAGCTCAAAGATTTGTTGCTGTTTTATTCAGCAGCCGTGTTTTCCGTATCCTTCTCTTGGTCGCCTTTTTTCCCCCCTTCCCCGGGGGGTGAGAAAAATCGTTTCTCACGACGCGCCATATAATTACTACGTTCGTTAACGAACTAAGTCTTGCAGCGGGACAAAATATCCCACCACTCCAAGTAGTTAATAAAGGCCGCACAACTATGATCTTTCGTCTTTTGTTTGCTGGCAATTAATGTAATGGTTTCCTTGATTTGCCGTGTAAGTGTGTGTGTGTGTGTGTGTGTTTGTTGGGAATGCCACCAGGCACTGTGTTAACATGCCGAGATTTCTCAGCTTTTTTTTTTTGCGACACGAAGTCGTCGTCGGCGATTTTTTTCCTGTGCGGTGTGGGATGAGAAAGGGTAATTTTTAAATATGTCTTGTAAAAATAATTGAAGCATCTGGTGTTGAATTTTTTAAATTTTGGGAAATTTTTGCGAAGATGTAGTGCTGTTTTTGTGGAATAGGCAAACCGGAACATTTGGTTTATGCAGAATCCTGGATTGAACGCATGCATTGATATTTTTGGCGAAAACCTGGAAAAAGTGTTGAACTTATTGTAAAGGAAATAATATGGAATTTTACAAAATTATAACTTTCAAATCCCACCTAGTATCCAGTCACCCCCTTATTGCAATGTAAGATGCAATGTATCATGTAAGATTTCAATTATTCCTAGCAAAGAGTGGTTTTTATTGAAATACTGTACAGTGAAATCTGGTGAAAATGCAGCCATTGGTACTGTACTATTAAAATATTTTCATTATACCCAAAAATTCAATTTGAAGAAACGTTTGTTGAAAGCAATATTTTTTCTTGGAACTTGATTTGTTGTAACAAGTTTTTACTGTAGTTCAAAACATGTTTCATCTAGGCTCAATCATGAGATTCTAAAAAAAAGTTTTTTCATGCGTCAACAACTTCAGGAATCTATAAAATAGCTCACAAAAAACAACCAACAATAATTTTTCTTCCTTTTAAAATATTCGATAGTTTCTTGAAATCAATTCATGCAATTATCCCTCTGCATATTTTCCTGCGATACAGGTATTTTCATCTGAATCACCTTCGGATTGATTTTTCAAACTATTTAACGTGTTCCAATATTTAAATTAATATTTTTATTCTTACCAGTCAGTAACATCTAATGCACATCCGCCATTTCGCGGTTGGGTAAAACTCCAGAAGATTCAAATTCCAAGATTATAACTGCCAGCGACATCTACTCTGCCTACAGACACCGTCATCACCGAGGACAAAGAAGGAACATTTATCCAAACATTTATTTCACTATCTATTCCTATTTATTTCACTGTGCATTTTTTGCACCCTTTCAAAATCAAAAGAAAATGTAAATCTCTTGTGCTCTGTTGTCCGAATTAAAATAATGAGGCACCAGTTCTGAAATATCTGTAGACAAGTTGAGGCTCATAAGAGGCCTGAACAAGATGGATGTTTTCTTTGGACTTGGGAAGTTCAAGTGCAAAGGCAGAGGTGAAAACATCCTCTGGGCGATTTCCTTTTCGTGTTTGAGGGCGTAAACTGTCTCTCTCTCTCGCCCCGAAAAAAAAATCACCCTAAACTAAAGTGAGATTTGAAAATAAAATATAAAAAAGATAAAGCTAGTATAACCGACAAAAGATAGGAATAATGTGGATTACGAAGGGTGGTGGGGAGAATGGGGAGGGTGAAAAAGAAAAAAGAAAGAAGTGGAAGAAGCAACACCTGAGAAGTCCCAGGGTTCGGGTCCCACGACCTTTTGCCACCTTGGGCCTCCTCCCCTCTCTTTGGTCTATTATCATTATTCTTCTTATTCTGTTTTTTTTTTCTTTTGTCCTTTGAGGTATATTTTTTTCCGGTCTCCTCTTCGGACCAATTTCGCTCGTGGACGAGATTTTTCACGGCAAATTACCGTCCAGCGTGGAGGCGTTATTAGCGCGGGCAATATCGCACCTTGGTGAATTTATTTCTCTTCGTCGCTGAGTATGTGTGTGTGTGTGTGTAGGCTATTCTTCGTCTTTTTGGGACATTTTAAATTAGAATTAGGATGTTATGGAACGAGGAAAAAACGAGCTCCAATTTTATCTTGGGTGACTTTCGCAGGCATTACTTTCCACCGATCAAACTTTTGATTGACTTATTTGAGCGGTCTGAAAAATACGTGAACTTGTGAAAACGTTTTCTTGATTGAAGAAGGGAAAATCCAGAAACCAATTATCGGAAATATATTTGCTCCTGGAATTTATGATTGCATAGAATAGAATAACCAGAAAAATACTCGCATTTCAAAGCACCCAGTCTCTTGAATGAAATATTAAAAAAAACTGTGAATCTATCCTGAAGTTGTTGATGATTCGGTTGTTCGAAATTCTTTTTTTTTTACAGTGTTGCCAAAGACGAAGAAAATTTTCGAACGCCTCTTGATTAAATTTTCTTTTTGTTTTGTACAATATTATAAATTTACAAGCTTTTCTGCTTATTCTTAAATTAAATCCAGCTGATCAGAAGTCGGAGGGTTGTTTCGCAAGTTGTGCCTTCATCTTGAAATGAAATTTTTATAGTAAACCATTTTTTAAATCAGCACGTTTCAAGAATGTGTGATAACGATATTGTGTTTCTTTTTTTAAAGTTTTCTTTAACCCGAGCTTTGAGTTCAACGACGTCTTTCTCAACTATTTGAAATACTAGTTAAGAATCTGCTGGAGCTCAGACAATTCAATGAATTTGTCCGTAAAAAAAAAATTGTGACGCTCCAATCCAGCATTTTAATGAATAATTTCTGTGTTTATTTTCAAAAAATTATCTTATCAGTGTTCCAACGCAAGAAATAATACGATATACTTGTCGCCGGATTTTCACCCTCATTGCCGCAGCTGGATTTTTCTTTTTTGGTTAGATGGGGTGCCATGATTCATTTTCTGTTGGCTCTTCGTAAAAAAAAAAAAAAAAATGTTTCGTAAATAAGCGCAGAAAAAAAATACATGGATCCCTGTCTTTCTTCCATTCTTTCTGCCCGTGTTGACATCGTGGTGTTGATTGATGAACCACGTTTTGTGTTGCATGTGGACAAGTATGAATCAGTCTGACGAATGTTGGGGGTTCCTTCACTGTACGGTAACCCGACTCCAGGGCAAATAGACCCCGAAAAATTATGGCACTGTTGGCTTCTTTTTTTCTTCATCGTCATTCTTTTTTTTTCTGGTTCTTTGACGACGGGGATTGCTTTTAGCAATGGGTTCCTATCGAACGGACGTTGATTTAATGTATGTGGCATTTCGTGTGATTGAAGATACAAAGGTCATTTGGGTGATTACACACGTGTCAGGCAGGGATATTGAACGTTCCGGCTTCTAAAATGCACTGCAATATTTTAACATGAAAACAAAAGGTAAATTGTGATTGCCGAAAAATTCATTGAAGTCTGCAAGTCACTGTATATAAAATTAACTTAGCGGGTCTTATATTTAATGGCGTGTTTGTGGGCGGGACTTGGAGAAAAATATTCTTGTTGTCAAGTTAAAAACGTATTTTTGCATTCTCTGCTTCCATCTTCCGTTATTGTATTTTCAGCCTCTTATCAACAGACCATCAAATCATTTTTCAAAATAGGAAATTTTTTGTTCAAGAGGAATTTTGCTGCTAGATTTTTACTTGTATTTGTGAAGAATCCTTCGGACATGTTCAGTACTAAATTTTGATAAAATATATCTGATAAAAACTGCAACTGAAAAATTGTCCGGCTTGCGATTCGGATTAGGTTTTGCATTTTTAAAATGAAAAAAGGAAAGAGCCTGTCAAAGTTTATGATCGGGGGGACTGTTCTTGAAAAATTGCACGCCAATCCGATTCAAGTCATTTTTCTTTGTGAATTGTTGCAGTATTTTTTTTAATGGTTTCACAGGTGAAACTCGAGTTTTGAAAAGTTGTGAGACCCTCTTGATTTCAATAATTTTCAGAAATAAATGAAGTAACAGGTGTTGATATTAAATTGGTTGTGATTGAGAGTGAAAACAGCGGTCACGGAAAAATTTACTCTGCAAATTTAATTTTTTTTTGCAGTGAACATTTTTACAATTTTCAATCTTGTATTTCATATTTTAGATATGGAACTTGCGCTGATTTTTTCTAGAACAGTTAATGTCCTTTATTTTCTGTGTCGCAGGATTTTAGCCTTCGTGTCCGTCGCTGAATTTATAATAAATTTGTTTTCAAAAAACTTGCAAGATCCAGATTTGTGTGATGGGTTTAAAATCTTTAAGTCATTGGAAGTACATACTGTGCATGAATCTCTCTTTCTCTCAACAACTGTTTACAAAATAATTACATAAATGCGAGGAAGATCTCACCCTTGGCAAACAGAAAGGCCACCGTGAATATAAAAAAAGTCGCCTGTAGAAATTTAAAAAGTTAGAATATAAAATGTTAAATATTAAGCTTTCACACAAAATATAAAACCTAGTCAACGTATAATCCAGTGCCGCAGGATTTTTGCCATAATTTCCCTAGCTGGATTTTCAATTTATTCGTTTTCAAAAACAAAACCCAAAACATTTTTGGGATCCAGATTTGTGTGAGTGGCTTGAATGATTGGAAGCACTGAACATACTTTACTTGAATCTCTCCTTCTCTCATAAACTGTTCACAAAACAATCACATAAATGCGAGGAAGATCTGTGGGAACCGTTTGTATTTTCGGTGGCAATTATATTTTTTTCAGCGGACATCTTTAAATTTTTCAATCTTATATTTTACAATTTATAATTCGAAAGTGTGTTTTATATTTTGGATCAGTTGCATATTTCCAGTGCCGCAGGATTTTTGCCTTAATTTTCGTAGCTAGATTTTCAATATATTCGTTTTCAAAAACAAAACAAAAAAAATTTTGGGATCCAGATTTGTATAAGTGGCTTGAATATGATTGGAAGCACTGAACATACTTTACTTGAATCTCTCCTTCTCTCATCAACTGTTTACAAAACAATTGCACAAATGCGAGGAAGATCTGTGGGAACCGTTTGTCTTTGCGGGGGCAATTAAATTCATCAAGTACAGCAACTGCTGAGGGAGCAGCAAGGGAATCGTGGAATCCGACTCACTAACCGCGATTAATGCATGAGAAAACCCGTGCTCATTAAGTCTCTCTTCTTTATTTTCTTTTGCGTTTTGTCTTTTTTCCCGTCTGGGAAATTTTTATTTTTTTTCTTCCAAAATGTTCGACACTCGGAACGACGAGGAGCTTTTATTTTTTCCTGGCGTATTTTTTTCGAGAGGCTTCGGCTTTTCTGGGGACTCGAGTTCTTTGCCTCCTTCTTGGCGGATTTGAAGAGTGACAAATTGCTCGCTCATGTCAGGTCTTCTTTCTGTCACTTGGGTTCGTTTATCACTGAGTTCGGGTTCCTTGCGAAAAATAAAAAAAATTGGGGGTTTTCGTGTTGTACTTTCTATCGTGGATTTCAGACCTCGATCGTGATATTTTCCCCAACAGTTGAAGCTTCAGATGGGGGTTATTCTGTCCAGGGCCTTGGAGGATATTAAGAAAAGTTCTGCGTTTCAAAAATCCAAGTACAGAGTACATTACTTTTTAAACGATACTCGATTATCTGAAAGAAACTTCTGAAAGATAGTCTGTTTGAATAAAGGCATAGATTTTTTTTAGATTGATTTTTCTTTGACAAATCAAAGCATTGTTTTAAAACCCCCAGGCTTTCCTCCTTAATTTTGAGGAAATTCTACAATATAAGATATTATATTATATTATTAAATATTTTTCTCGGAAGCTAGTTGATTTATTTTACCTTTCTAAAATATAATCTGCTGCTTATCTGTTTTATAATTTTACAGGGCCGGATTAAAATCAACAAATATTTTTGCGGAACTCTTGCAGCGTGCAATTATTTTATGTGAGAGTTAATTTAAGATAAAAATAATATTTTTATCACTCGATTTCTGAAAATTTGGCTTGATAGTCTACATGGCTCCAATAGCACCTTAAATATTGTAAACTTTCGTTTTATTTTTTCGCTCTGGTTCACGCAGAAAGAATAAATTTCTTTTACACCTGCTCTTTTTTGTATTACTCCTCTCTTGAACACACATTAAAAGCCTGCTAACTCGTCCAAGCGATAACTTACTCTCTAGATTAATATTATCAAGTAATTTTCCGCTTTCCTTTTTTTTACACTTAAAACACCCCTTTTATTTAGCTACCAGCTGCAAAAGCCAATATACTGTCGTCGTCATTGTCGTGTTTCGACGTCGTTGTTCGTCGTTGTGTCGTGGGAAAAATCCCGCGCTACGGGAAAGTAATTATCCCGTCGCCGGAAATCTTTATTACTTTCGAGGAAGAAGAAGAAAAAATAATTATTTTTCCTTAATGGATTAATCCATGGCTGGAACGACGAAAGACTGACTGTAACAACAACAAAAAATGGCAGTCATTTCTTCCTGTGTACTCACGAATTTCCTCTGAGTGGGTTAACCTGTGGGAACCAGAAGAAAATATCAAACCAATTGATTGGGTAAAACATTTTGCAGAAATTCCAGATGCTGCGGTGGGTCGACCGTTGTTTCAAAATTTTTTAGATTTTTTCCAACGTCCTTGTTTACGGTTAATCGAATGTTAATGGCATTTCCCGATGCCTCAAAATCTAAACCCCGCAGTTTTTATATATTTTTTATTATTAAGCTTTCCTTTTCTCCAGGGTGTATTATATTAAATTCACGGAATGGAAATATTTTCAATTGAGATTCAATTTTTGTAATCTCAGAAAAATAGGTCCTTTCATACAAAGCAAATAGCAGCTAGACTAAAGCCAAGTTCATTTTAACGCACTTAATCATGCCTTTAAGCCTTAAAAAGTGTAAAAGAAGAGCTGCCAAGTTTATGGATTTTTGCGTGCAGGAATTGAATTATTAACTCTTTTTTTATTGTTGGAAGGAAGATTTTCCAAAATCATTTATTCTTTGACCGTTTTGCTACCGAAAAGAAAACAGTATTTAATGTAAATCAAAAGCTATTGAATTTATCTTTAATTTTCGCCTGAATTCGTCTCCTGTTGTTCGAATAATTTTTGGCAACTGATGGTCTAGAAAAACAAAATTCGACGTGTAGCCTTTATTTCTGCAATACCTGAAATAAATTCCATGGATTTCTTTTTCGGTGTTTCGAGGGTCAAATTGTTGTCCCAACAATTTCCACTCGAAACTTATATTTTTTTCAACGAATCTTATTCCGTGGAATCGGGAGATGGAGAAACGCTGTGGCTTGCGTCCATAAGTCTTGGATGGAATCGATTCCGTTGCAGGGAATAAGATCGATTCTTCTCATGATGCCAGTGTTCTTGTTCCGTGAAGGTAATCGGATTAAGATTGCCCGTGTGTGTGGATGCCCTTGAATCAACGGCCCCAACGACGGTTCCAACTTTAATGATGGACCAATTTTCTCCGCGTGGCGTCATTATTGTTGAGGTGTTGATGGCGCGTGAAGTTTTCTTGGCGCTCAGCTGGGTGCCAGAGGGTGTCAGTTGAAACTTTACTCTGCTAAATTTATGTTTTTTTCTCTTTCTGGTTTTCCCGAGGCATTGTAATTTTGTCTGCATTGTATATTCTACAGTAGTGCGGTTTTGCTTTGCCTAGTGCCAGAGGGTGTCAGTTGAAACTTTACTCTGCTAAATTTATGTTTTTTTCTCTTTCTGGTTTTCCCGAGGCATTGTAATTTTGTCTGCATTGTATATTCTACAGTAGTGCGGTTTTGCTTTGCCTCGTTACCAATAACCGCAATATTGTATCTGGAAGAGTAAAATTTTCATTTATGCTTTTTGGGTCGACATTTTTGGTTGCTTGTCGGGAGAAATTGATGTTTATGTAATTGCGTATCCACGAGTACAGTAAATAATCTATGAAGAACTGTTAACCTGAATAAGTAGAATAATTTAATTCAGCATTAGCGTTTGTTTGGCTTGATTCTGTTTGTTGGAGTCGGTGGATCATGAGTTCATTTAATTGTCTACGAATCTTATAGAACAGTCGATTGATACAGTAGTTGGTTTGAAGGTTTCCAGCATAAAATTTGTGTATTTATATTAAATTTGGCAACGAAAATCCGATGAAATATCTGTCTTGCTTTTTTTTAAACCGCAGAGATGGAGTTGGAAAAAAAGGAGTCTGTATATTTAGAAGTGGAAAACTCTGGATTCTGAATTTCTTGTCGTTGAATATCTCGAATTTTTGAAGAAAAAAAATCCCGAGTTTGAACTTCTTTCGAGAAATATTTTTATGGGTGAATTAATCGGCTGATGTCTGTTTTAGAGATTGGTTGCTATGGGTCACTTTTTTTTTTTATCTCGAATGCGCAAATCGAAAATTCCGAAAAATATTTGTTTTTGTTTCTGTTGCTGCAATGGGAATATATCCGAATTTTGGGAGGAGGAAAACTTGGAACCCAGGCCATTCCATGTCCTGGTTCAAAAATAACAAACGAATAAAACATGTACTGCAATTTAATTTCGGTTTTCATTTTTAAATAAAAAGCAATATTTGAAGAAAACCGATTTGCTAAAGTTTGCTGTGAATTTATTTTTAGTCTTAGAACCTCATTTTTATTCGCATATAAAATTTAATCATGGAACATTTCTGAAACATTTGTCAATTATCTGTTGAGAAATTAGGTAGGCTTGGGAAAAGGAAAGCGTATTTGGCAGGATTTCTTGGTATTTAATATCCTGTTTATTAAAAACATCTTATGACAATTTCTTTTAATGAAGCGAAAACGGCTAAAACAGTAGACTGATACTACCTCTATCGTTTTATTCTTCTTCAAATTGCGAATATTTAAAAAAAAATTGCTAGCTTCCAGGTGTGCTGCGGAGAAATTGCGGGGATCGAAGAAAAAAACACAAATTCATAGTTGGCAGTGAAAAAATTTTTTTTCTGGTGGCAGGAAACTCTGCAGCCATGCAGGGTTCCTTGACATTCAATTCTCGCATACACCCTGGCTTCACACGCGAAATAAAAAGAAAAACCAGGTAAAATCGAAAAGCTCTTGGAAAATGCCGCTCTAGATTATTCCGTGGCGAATGAAGAGAGCAAGCCCGAGGGCCTTTGTTCCGACGCAGAGATCGTTAATGATGCGAGCCATCAGGCAGGTGAAAAAGCAATTTGCGGCGCCGTTTCGTGATACAGGCGCCGTATCACATGTCGCCCCTCTCCATTTAATGGCGTTACCTTTTTATTTTCGGAGCTATGTGTCCCGGACTCTTTCCTCTTGATGACTTTCCTACCGAGTTCCTGCTTTCCCTTGTCATTTTTTCCTTGCAGAAGCCTGTTTGAGTACGTGACTGCTGTTGACTTTAAAGACGAGGTCTGGTGCAAACATGTCGTTGGAAAATTGGGTCCTTGCTTAAATCAGTTTTTTTTTTGTTTTTGTGGTTACCTTTCGGAAACATTTTTGATAGTTTTTCTCATTGCATATGAGCTGACCAGATCGTAAATTCAACATTTGGAATTATTTTCGAAGGTCGTCTCACACAGAGCATGAATAATCATGCCTAAATCATGCCATATTTACTCAAGTACAGTATTTCCCCCCTTAGATCAAGTGACTCATTTTTTTTTCTTTCTCTTTCAATTTTCTTGCAGAAGCTGTTTTGATACGTGACTGTTCACTAAATGCGAAGTCTGCCATGCCATGTCTTCAAAGAATGGATTCCTTGCCCTAATGCAATTTTTTGTAGCCTTTGGAAAATCTTGGAAGTTATCCTTCATTATTTCAGCTGACCAGATCATACATTTGGTAGGATTTGTGCCAAACCTGAATAATCAGGCCTGAATTATGCCATATTTACTCAAGGACGTCCCCCCCCCCCCCCAAATCAAGCATAAAAACAGCTATGAGTGGCTTACTTTAGTTTTTTACACTTTTTTCTTCATCTGCTACTCACTGAGGTTGCAGATAATTGAATAATCCCATTGCTTGACTGAACTGTCTTTTTCATTTCAAAATATTTTAGTTAAATGTGTCACTGGAGAGAAATGAAAAAAAATTGAAAACCCATGGAGCCTCTTGGAAATTAAAAAATGGGTGATTTTTGTTTTGTTTTAGTTTTATTTTGAATTTACAAATTTTCCCGGCACTGAAGTTTAGACGTCGTTTCTTTTTTAGTTATCTTATAATAATTTTTTCGATTCGAGTCAGACGCATATCAGAGCAGGACATATTTTTCTTTGGAGTGTCATCCCAGCTGTTGGGGTTCGCAGTGAAGAAACCCTTGCGTGTTACCCACCGATTGCTTTTTCTTCGGTTTATTCGTGCCGACAACCGCGACTCCTGACTGCGTTACATTTTCATTTCTGCTTCAGGTCCCGAGAATTCGATATAATTTGAATCAAATTAACGATGAAGCATGAACTGGAAATAACGCTTGGTTTCCGTTCTGGCAGCTGCTGACTGTCATATAAGGTGTTGGCTTTAGACTGTTGCAATACTTGACTCTCCGAGGGACATTCGATTGCTGCACTGGATTGAGTTGAATGGAGAAATTAGTCAAGTCGTATAGTGAGAAGGGAAATAATTATTCGTTCAATTTGGAGTCTCTTTTCTAAAGTTTCGTTGGCGAATTTTTTCCGGATTGGGTTCAAATTTGTTTGGGTTCCTTCAACGGGGAACATTTATTTTGTGCTATTTAAAAAAAAAAACGTGGCTTCTTTGTTGGACTGAACGACATCATCAAGATGAAGTTGAGATTTAAACGAAATTCAAGGGACCATGAAGAATCGTTTTAGCGAGAATTTCGTTGTAGAGAGCACCTAGAGCACGGGGAGAGAACTCAGTGGGACAAATAATATTTTCGTTTTACAGAGAAAATCGTTGTAGACAAGATTGTTGAAGAGAGAGTCCACCTATATATTTTTTTTTAAACTGGACGTCTGTAAAATAAAGTATATTTTGTTGTTTTTTTTAGGATTCGTGGACTTTTTTTGTCAAGGTTGACGGCAAAACATATTTTCCGGGCCTGATTTTGAAACAGCATTATTCAATCAAATACATTCATTCAAATAAACGTGATGAAGTCGTTTTGAAACAGCCAGATTTTGAAACAACATTATAATTTAATTTTCGCTGTGAATACCGTACTTAGTTGGATCCTTGATATGATGACGTTTCTCATCAGATTTTTGAAGATTTTTCTGCAACTTTCCGACCAAGCACATGTTAGACTTACAGCATATCAAAAATGGAAATATTCAAGCATTTCAGTTGGAAAATGAAACTTCTATTTTAACCCAAATGCAGCTCTTCAACGTTGAAATTTTTCTATTTTACCTCTTGCAAATCGGTTGAAAAATGAATACGTCTCCCTGACCTTCCTTGGTTCCCTGATTTTCAAAATTTGTCAAGACCATATTTCTGCGTTTTATGCTTGAAATTTCATGCTTCAGCCATACCCAGCTTTCTGTGTGCATTTTGCTTCATTTTAGTGTAGAATTAATTTTTGCGATGCTTAACCTTAATCCTGTTCATAAATCAGAAAATGTTCTCTTCTGTTTCCTTGCCGTAAATCACGTCAGCGGCATTCAGAAAACATCCGAGATAGGCGTGTGAGACTCCATCTGAAAAATAAACCGCAAAAAGGGGTTAAAGAACGAGTTCATTCGCCCGTCGGGGAGATTATTCTCCTTTCAAGTGGGATGTTGATGATCTGATCTCACTTGGTTATGATGTGATGGAATTTTCAACACATGCAAAGCCGTATAAGGGCCTCGAGCGAGATGAGAATGAAAGTTGGAAGACGTAGGATTAACGTACCGTGCTTGATCTAGCGTACCGAACCATCATGCGTTGATGTGTCATGCAGGAGTACCTCATCTCTAAACCGGTTTAACATTTTATAGCGGATTTAAAATTGACTGGAAGTTGAAAAAAAAATATTTGCGATAGACTCATGTGATGATTTCAAGTGAAGATCTTTGAAAAATTTTAATCCTGTGTGGAATACTGAGAGATGAGAATATACCTTTCCTCAAAGTTCTTACGAAGTTAAAAACAACTGCATATATTTGGAATCTAGAAGTCTTCTAATTCATCAGTATTTTTTGAATGAATGAGATGATCTAGTTGAATTTTGTTTTGACGGAAAATATTTGCTTCTGATTTCTCTGGCGTGTTTTCAGAAATTAAGTACATTTCAGTCCTCATTATATTAAAAATTTTTAATCCTGTATGGAATACTCAGAAATGAGAATATACCTTTCCTCAAAGTTTTTGTGGAGTGAAAAACAACTGTATATGTATTTGGAATCTAGAAGTCTTCGAATTCATCAGTATTTATTGATTGAATGAGATGATCTAGTTGAATTTTTTTTTGGCGGAAAATTTTTGCCTCCGATTTCTCTGGCGTGTTTTTAAGAAAGAAAATAAATTTCAGTTCTCATTATATTGCGTTCTATATCAGAGTAAATTGAAGTTGGTTGTTACACGTGAAAAATGTGCACTATACTCGATTGCGAACCGGTTTTTTTAAAGTCTTAATTACGTTGCTCATAGTCTTCTTTATTTCGTGTTTTTCCAGGTCGTTTGTTGGTTCGTGAATGGGCGAAGTACAGATACGGGGTGTTTGAAGAGTTGGGAGTAGCAGAGGACCCAATGTACCCGACTTTTTATTCAGCTGAAGACGGGTACGAGAGCGATGTTGGCGACGACGAACTTCCGACTTCATGCAATACCCGGATCCCCGCTGGAAATAAGTGAGTGTTATTTCATTTTTTTTTCAAACGAATTTCTTCACATTTATTTGAATGATGTCACGAGCTGAATTTGACAAGGGATGCTGGTATTTACAGTAATTTCATAAGGTGAAGTATCTGAAAATCATTCGTGCGCGTCATGCCAACATTTTTTTTTTTCAACACACGAAAATTCGACGTACTGGGAATTTCGTGAAGGAACATTTTGATTCATAAGATTCCAGAAAGTTCCCCCGTTCTTTTCTATTTTCCATCGCTTGATACTTGCAATTAAATCCAAGTCGTGAGCGCTAAAATCTTCATTTACGAAAAAAGAAAAGAATTAGACTCGAAATTTCAATCAGGATTTATTTGAATGTTCTCAATCACATCGCAAACAATCCCTTTATTGAATCTATCTCTATAATTTTTTTTCTCGGGAATCTCAATAACAATTTACTGATCTCACTGAAGAACATCCAGAGGTGTTCCCATGATTGTTCAGTTTTATCACCCGCATTTTCACTGAAAACCGAATCAAACTTTTACATTACAGTATTTCAAAAGGTCATTATAAATGGATGTTGGAAATGTGAAAATTCTTTCACCCATTCAAAGCTTGAGATTTTCGTTACGGATTTCATTAAGCTCAATTTCCGCATTCCGAGATCAAGAGTCTATTTTGAAAACATATTCAGACTTTTTTTGTGGGGTCCTAAAAACCGAAAAATGGCAGGTGAAGTTAAAAAAATATTACTGCATCTAAATTTTCGAATGATTGAATAGAACTTCCATTTGGAATCCAAATCCAGCTTTTCTGCGTTACACATTTTTGAAATACTATTTTTTATTTAATGCCAAGAACGGCTCATGAAAAGCGAGTATTTTGGGGCCAGAAAATTTGAATTTCAAGAAAATCTTTGTCCTGTGCATATATTCTTGAAATACTGTAATACATTTCCCGAGAAAAGGCAGACCAATAATGTTTCATGAAAGTACAGCATTATACACTGTAATGCGAAAAAAGAGTTGTCAAGTGCTATAGCCTCTTCCCCCACGTAATGTTCTCATACTATTTCCACCCCTTTCTTCTGCTAAATGCGGGGGTCATAAAAAAATGAATGAAGCAGTGCCTCGGAAAAGACATAATACGTAGTGAAGCTGAAATCTGGCTGTCTTTTGGCTGGCTGCGCTTTTTTGCCCCCGCTGCGCGAATATGTGATGGATGGACGTCTGATGGAATTGCGTTAGCGAGGACGTGACCGATGCCCTGGGATCCCGGGAAAAACCGCGAAGTCCCCACTGCCAGGGTCAACACTATACCCGGGTGCCAGCAGCTCATTACTATCGCCAGGGGACCTCGAGGAAAGAAAAAAAAAAGGGGGGGGGGAAGGGAATATCCCAGGAATAATTCCTGAGAAGAAAACCCGTCGTTCGTTTTGGGTGTGTCCGATGGGGGTTTTATTAAAGTTCGTGCCTCGTTGTCTGTCATTACTAGAATATAATGAATCGAAAGCAACTCCTATGAAAAACGAATTCTATTGGCAGGAAGTGGAAGGAAAAATCGACAACGCGGAATGTTAAAAAATTAGAATGAGTTCCGTAGCTCATGTCGTAAAAAATGTTTTTTTTTTATGTAAATACTGTTGCATGACTTAACTATTACAGTACGGTAAAGTTGTGCCTATATGAGCTGAATTAAAAAGGGTACTTTATCGTGCAGAAATAAAGTTCATGCCTCGTTGTCTGTCATTACTAGAAGATAATGAATTGAAAGCAACTCCTATTGCTTGTCTTTTGATACACGACAACTTCTTTTGGCAGGAAGTGGAAGAAAAAATCGGCAACGCGAAATGTTTAAAAATAAAAATGAGTTCCGTAGCTCATGTCGTACAAAATGTTTTTGTATGTAAATACTGTTGCATGACTTTGCTATAGTACTTTACAGTAAAATTGTACCTATATAAGTTGAATTAAAAAGGGTACTTTATCGTGCAGAAATAAAGTTCCTGCGTTGTTGTTTGTAATTTCTGAGAGATGATAAATCGAAAATAACTCATGTTTCTTATCTTTTGATACACAACTTCTTTTGGCAGGAAGTGGAAAAAAATCGGCGACGCGAAATTTTTAAAAATAAAAATGAGTTCCTTAGCTCATGTCGTACAAAATGTTTTTTATGCAAATACTGTTGCATGACTTTGCTAGTACAGTACAGTAAAGTTGTACCGATATAAGTTGAATTAAAAAGGGTACTTTGTCGTGCAGAAATAAAGTTCCTGCGTTGTTGTCTGTAATTTCTGAGAGATGATGAATCGAAAAGCAACTCCTCTATTGTTTGTATTTGATACGCAACTTAATTCGACAGAAAGTGAAGAAAAATTGGCAACGCTAAAGGGTAACAAATTATTTCCGTACCTCGTGTTGGACGAAATTTTCTTATTTGAGGAGTATGACTTTGCTAAAAAAAAAGTTAATTCTCATTCAGTTGAATTCAGAGGGAGTCTAAGACATGATTACAGTTCCTTTGAATGTCATTGACAAAGATGAAGAATTTGAAAAGCTTGGACAATGTCAAGTACAATTCCATCCCCCTGGGCACATTTTGGTTCGACGAAAGTTCACTAAACTGCAGCATGAGATGAGTAGCTCAAGCAAAAAATTTTCTAAAGGAATGAACACAATAGATTTTTAAAAATTTCAATGCAAATACCATGGTAGGAATGTTGGGAAAAAATGACACACAATGAGGAATTTTTTAAAAAAATTTTTACCAACGGTTTTGGGCACTTGGAAATTGTATTTTCATTTTCTCAGGCTTAGGCCATAATAATTAATCGAAGTTTTTAATCTATGTGCTCTTGGGTGCCAAAATTTACGAAAAATATCCTGGCTCTGTTGTGCAAGAGTTGAAGAGCTTTTAAATTAGAAAATGTGGTCTTTTTTGTGCAACATTCTACAAAGTAAATTGTTGTTTGTCCTAATTGATCTCGATTGAATTGGACGTAATTTCACGGGAAATTCGAATTGGGGAGAAATATGATGCTGGACAGTTTGACTTAGCTAGGTTTAACTGTACTAAATTTACTGCATTTTTTATGCAATTTTCTGGGAAAATAAATTAAAGAAAATTTTCTATTCATTGTCGTCTATTCGTTTTTCCATTCTCGGAAAGTTTAAAATAAGTAAATACTCTGAAACACTTTTCAGAGGCGATGAAAAATTTTCTTCGCATTTTTCCAACTTGCTCGGATATCTTTCGTGAAGAGTACGATTTTATTTTACTGATGAACTAAATAAAGTAAGAAATTTTCCATGCTCTATCCTTAAAAATTTTTCAATTATTAAACAACCTTTCTCTTTCTTTAAATGGCGAAAGTCTAGGTGATTTTCAAGGCGAAGGCGATGGGAAAATTTCTTTTTGCATCAACCCAACAGGAGGAAAAAAAACTATTTTGGCGCCCGTGGAGTGCTTTTCCCAAGGTTGTTATTATTATAATCATTTTATTACCCGAAGACGGGAAAGGTGTGAAGTTCACTTTCATTGCAGCACCTCTTGTCAAGTGACGAAGAGGAATGCAAAATATGACCTGTTATTTTGATTTACAAAAGTTCTCTCGGGAATATCCGAGCACACAAGAAAAAAAAAGTCCCGCCTTCCGGGTATAAATTTTCCTTCCCGTACCCACTTTTTTTTTCTTCCGCTACAAAAACAGATTCAGGCATATATAGAAAAGTCAGCAGTTTATTTTCATTTTCAACATTATTTTTCATTTTATTTTTAACCCCCCTGAAGGATGAGGAGGAAGGAACGTTTTGCCACGTGGAAGGAATTATTCGCACGGCGTAAACGTCCCTTTGGGGAGTTTTAGAAAGAGAAAAGACCCAGAGGATAAATCTTGGCTCTTGTTCCACGTGCCAGCGATGCGCGGATTCTTGCTTTCAGTTCCATTGTTCTGACCCCCACCTTTTGTGTGCACATCAACGGAAAGGACTGATATTTCCCCGGGTTATATATATATTTATACATATTTCTCTTCTCCTTTTTTTTTGGATATAAGTTACCGATATGAGTATAGATGAATTATTTTTTTGCGCGCGAGATGCAAGCTAGGTGGCTCCCGGGGTAAATGTACCAGAGTTATCACTTCACTCTTTGGCCAAAGGCGGATAAAAGCATATTCTGACTATGGGGATCCTTTTTGTTTTTGAATTAGCATGCCTTTCATTTTTTTTTAGGGCTGTAATTATTTTTGGAAAACGTGTTTTTCATACAAATGTTCCATCCTCTGCAGATTCTGTTCTGCGATTTATTGCAGGAAGCAACTGGGTTAAGGGTAAAAGTTATTTTCTGATAAACGTTTTCAAGAGTCCGTTTGAAAGAAAAAAAAAGGAAAATTGATTAGACCGAAACGCGAAAATATTTTGCGGATTTATACCACTTCAGTTTTTTTTAGCTTTACGAAGATTTCACTGGGCCATTTTTTTCCTTTCTGAAAGTTTTGGATTTTTCTCCGGATATTTTAGTATTTAATTCGTCGAATTAATATTTTCTGCGATGATTTTTAGGCGATGATTGAAATAATGTGTAGAAATCTCACACTTGTCAAAAATCCCTCTGTTAATTTCCCTGAACAATGTAATGCTTTTAAAGGGAGAATTCGGAGAAAATTGAGCATGAATTGGAGGATCTTTTGGATGTACAGTAATTCGAATAGAAAACCTGTTGGATGATCGAAGGGGAATTATTATTTTTATTATTTCGTCTAATTTTCTGGTTATGTTTTGATTTAAAGTACCACGAATGCACTTTGTATGTAAAAATTAATTCGGAAAAAGGTTCTATTCAAATCTGATTATTTAATTTGAAGACCACGATGGGTATTTAACTGGTATAATTTGGAGTTGAACCCGTCTTGATGGGTTGAACCATTTTTTTAAATTTCATTTTATGTAAATGAAAATCGAGAAATCTGTCTGTCGAACCGTCTCGTCTGAATTCCACGGAAAAAGAAGGAGAATCGTAAAAAAAAAGGATTCCTGACCTCAGACAGGCGCATTTTAAAATCTTTTCTCCCTCGTCTCTCAAACCGTCTCGCTGGTGATGGAATAAATTGAAGGAGACGTGACACGAAACGGCTGACCCGAAGTACTGCCACTCTCTGGTACTTTAGTACATTCCGAACATCATGTTTTATTCATGATCGAGTTCAACCGCCGCCTTGGTTAGCCCCGGATTACAAACGATTTTCATTTCCTCTCCTGTGCTCGAGACCTTCTGCAGTGACTGCTTTTCAGCTGGGCTCTTTTTTTGGTGGAACGTGGTCCGAAACTAACGACTGGGGATGTTTTAAAGATTTATTCATTGATCGCATCAAGACGGGGTGAGTTCATTTCGAATTTCTGCATAAAAATTTAAGCGAGTTTTGCATATTTAAAATGTTTTAAAAAATCATATCTGTAGTTTTTTCTTGAGGAAACGCGCTTTTCTCGGGTTGCAAAATACAATATTTTATAAAGATAAAGTTAGTCAAGACTTGGGAAAATTTGTGGAAGGTACATTAACATATCGTCGAGGCTTGAATGAATTTCAGATTTCCGAAGATCTTGAATATATTTTGGACAAGAGCAGATATTCTTCGTATGAAATAAAAATGCAAAATTTGAGACGCTGTTGTATTTCTTGATTTCTTAAAGTGAATTTTGAGAAAATTCGCGCCCTGATTTGATGCTTATCTGCAAGATTTTTCTTGCAAACGCAATCTTGGATTACTCGTTTTTTTTTCATTTTATTGCGGATCGAAAACCAATTTTTGTAAAGGAATCGATTTAAAATTCAGCAAAGTTTTACGAGGCTCGAGTGAGCTGAAAAAATGCAAAAAATTCTCGGCTGCATATTTTCCATAGTTCTAGCTTTTAAACTTACTTCCGGATTTTCTGGTTAGTGAAAATACTATATTAATCTCGAAGAATAATGATCTTATTTCTTATTTTGTTTTTAAGAAATTGAGGTCGAGTTCTTTGTTGATTTCGTGAATGAGATGTCGGGCAAGTCGTATTATGTAGCGGGTAAAGTTGGAGATTATCCCAAGGGCTTCGACCCGGATTAAGGTTATGCTGTCATCTTCTCCGAAAAAGCTTGTTGACCTTTCTGCAGATAAACATATCCATGCAATAAAGTTTTATTTTGCGCATATTATTATATATTTTTTTAGGAATTGTTGAGTGTTTACATGAAAGTTTTACACGAGCGAAAATAGGTTGTGTATTATTGGATACTGTACATCGCGTTTTTCTTTCGATTTTTGCATGCAAAGTTGATCAAAACTTGTGTACGGCACTCATCGTAGTTTTATTTCTTTCAATCGGCATTGTTCTGGTTTCTTTTCTGATGTAATGATTATTATAGTTTGCCTTCAACTAAGATTTGCCGAAAAATGGAAGCCAAATATTCGTTTAAATTTTGCCGGGTAGATAAAGGAATTTGTGTTGCGATCATTATTAAGAAGGATGCATTCCGAGAGGAGGCGAATATATTATTTTATATAGAATAAAATAATAATTTCGTGCATTCCAATCAACGCATAAAAATTCTCCCCGCTTCCCGAGATTTAGAATAAAATTCCAACCCCGAATTTTATTGTCTTTTGTATCAGACTGTTTCAAGGTCTAGGAAGGAATTAAAATAGTCTTTAGGCTGTCCATTTATTTCGAGGGGTGGATGGACTCGAGGAAATGCTATCCAGAGTTAACCCGACGTTGATGGCTTTAAAAGACTGGCTGAAAGTTACAGACAAAAGGGCCCGCCGCAAATCCGGAAAGTCACGCTGAAATTGATCTTTGTGGAGAACCCCGGGGAAAAAGGGGAATTTTAACTTGCTGTTCAAGACCTCCGTGGACGAAAGCCGTAAAGGTTGCCGAAAAAAATTTCATCATGCGCGGAAATGATTCCCCCTTTTTTTTCTGTGGTGCGAATCGATAAAAAGAAAAAAATATATTTTGTGTGCGCTGAATTTTCTTGAATTTTTCTATGGTTTCAAAAATCAGTTGTGTCTTGAAATCGCGCTGGATTTCAAATATTGTTGACTGGGATTTCACGAAAATTGAGGTGCTTATTTTTGAAATTAGTTTCTCTTTGCGCAATCAAAAAGATAGCCCTTTTCTTGCTTTCAAATCAATGTAAATAAAAATGGGTGAGCGGAATTTTCAGTCGTTTAAAAAATCAGGTGCATTTTGACTTTTTTCTATATTTTTGGATTATGCTGATCGGGTTTTTTTCTGAGAAGTGGGATGCTTACGTTCGCCTTCCAAAAGTTAAAACGTGGAAATTTTCTGACTTTTCGTAGGTTCAAAATCCGTTGCGTTTTCAATTTGCTCTTGACTTCAAATATTGTTGACCGGGGTTTTTCGAGAAGTGAAGTTGTTATTTTTAAAATCATCTTCTATTTACGGGAGTAAAATATCAACTTGTCCACAATCGTGATTAAT
This sequence comes from Notodromas monacha, assembly GCA_905338405.1. NCBI lineage: Eukaryota > Metazoa > Arthropoda > Ostracoda > Podocopida > Cyprididae > Notodromas > Notodromas monacha. The sequence goes on from CAJPEX010000501.1 coordinate 70,665, forward strand.
TTTCAGCTTTAAATTTTCGTGGGTCTATTCGTTGGCATTTTTCATCTTATCATTTGAAAAAAACTGATGATTTTCACGCAATTTAAGTCAGTGGATCTCTAATTATTTCCTTAAAATCTTAATGTAAAAAGAATTTTCATTTGACTACATGAATTTCCCATAAATAAAGTGCATTTTTTAAAAAAGAATCTCGCTGTTTGTTCAACCTGCATTTCTCGAGTCCCAAAAGGCTTTTCTTTTCCTTCTTGGCGGCTCTAATTTACGACCCACTCTTTCTTAGCTGGAAGGAAATCTGTTCCGCTTTTCTATTTAAGCCTCCCCCTTCTTGGGGGTCTTCGGTGTATATATCCACTGTATTCTCTCCTTTTCAGCTTTTTTTTTCCTTTTATCCGAGAGACGATTAATTGCCAAGTCCGGGCAATTTAGGGAAGCTGGTGAAGTTAGTTGGATTTGCTGATTTGGCTCGAAACGGCCTTCATTTATTAGATCCCGCTGACCTCGGTATTATTTGGAGCGTACAATGATGTCCGTTTGAAATGGTTTTTCAACACATTAGACACGCTTTTTAGCGACAAAAAAAAAAAAAATTATGGAGAAATGGAAGAAACAATTTTGAAGTGCTCTTCGCGAAGGATTTCCCGAAAAGTTGACACGAAATTTATCCCTACTTTGAAAAGGCAAGCAGAAATAAAAGTTTCGGGCTATTTTTCAAAAATGACGCGTGGAACTGGAAGGTTTTTTCTATTCTAAGAAAATACCTTGTACAAATTTGTATCGAAGGCATTAAGAACTAAAAAATAATTGTTATGGTATGTTCTGCTCTGCGCTGTTTTTTTTTGGATGATCACCCAAAGTTGCGTGGGACTAGGACAACCCATTCTACAACTAAGCATTTTTTGAGTAAATATTTTGATAAATTCTTCTTCTTTGTCGTTTTATTTTCAAATTTTAATGCCGGATATGTCAATGTGCAGTACAACCAAATCCATTCAAATGGAGATTATTCGGGAAAAATTTGACAGACTTTCTATTCGACATTTTTTACAATCGCGAAACGCTCAATTTTTAGGGCGATTGACTTTTGAATATTTCACCATTTTTTTTCTGGTTAGCTTTTTATGTCATGACTTCTCTCCATGGGTTACAGACGATAATTTTTCAATCACAGTATTTTTCAACGTTTTCAGAAGGGCATACATTGCTTTTTTTTTTTAGAAGGCCCGACGAAGTTTGAATAATCTTTTCGTGCCTCAAATGCTTTCGCAAACTAGCTCAGTAAATGATTTTTGAAACCCTATAAAGAAAAGAAAATACACTTTGTTAAGTTCCTCGATTGCAGAAGTGGAAGGAATAAAAGACCAAGCGGAAGGAAATTCGCATGTCACCAACACAATGCGAACTTCTTTTTTACACTTCCGATTTCCGTCCTGACGTACGTCAACCAAGTTTCACCACATGTCCCGCCAAGTCGCAAAAAAAAAAGCTTTCATAGAAGAAAGAAAATGTGCCACGTGCTGCAAAAAAAAAAATTTTAAGTCTAGACGCACGTGCGAAATCCGGGATGTGCCGATAATTTCAAGAGGGTCGATTTGCGTGCGATAACTTCCGTTTCCATCATCATTCTCAACCCACGTGGCTGGAATCTTAAAAAACATTTTTCCTTTTCCTCAGTGTTACCATTAGAAAAAAAAAACAATATATGCAAGCGCAAGAATGTGGAAAAGGAATTTAAAAGAAAACCTCAACGCAACTGTCGAGGCACGGACAGTTTTGTTTTGTCTTCTGTGAACTTAAATTCGAACCCGGGAGGGGTTCGAAAAAGGTTATATTTATTCCCCTCGAACCCGTGGCGAATTCTTGATGCTGCAATGAAAAGGTCGCTGGGAGATTTAGTATAGTAATAACTGCATAAGCGATTTATTCCGGTCGAAGGGGGAGTTTAATTCATTAGAGCTCTTCTCAATGAAACTCCATTTGACTGAGTTTCAGTATAGAGGGATAGTCAATAAATATCAGTGTGACGCATGAAACAAAATGGAAGGATTACGTCCCAACGGTTTCTCTAAAGCATGGCTTAAATATGACTCATATTCCGCCTCTACTTTGAGGGAATTTAAGCAATTAATTATGTTAATTGCTTCTGAAATTCTTGAGCTTTTGAAACTGGAATGGAATCTAGCCACGAGAGAGCCAATAATGAACTATGAAAAACCTCCTTCATACAGTTGAATCTCCTTTGAACAAATTCTTCAGAAACTTGAAAAACCCTTTGTCGTAACAAAAAGTGTGTTGCACCTATACTTGAATAACACTGTGGTTATATCATATTTATTCAAGTACCAAACACCCTCAAGTAAGACGTTCTGTTTTCATTCTCTGTGCAAATTTTGAGCAAAATTGTATCCCTGCAGAAGCCGCACACTTTAGTTTTTACTGGCCGAAAATTTCAATATCTTCCTAATAAATCATGATTTTTAACACGTTTTTATTAACTTGCTTTCTTGTCCGTTTGTTTGTCCGGATCAAATTTTGCAACTCAAATTTTGCTCACTTCCTGACTAACCACGTTTAAGGTTATTTTTTCCTTTTTAAAAACATGGTTTTTTAGATTAATTTTTTAATCTACTAAATTTTTTTGCTTACATTATCACAGTGTTCATCGGCTAAGAGGAATTCTTTCCTTGCTGGTGGAATAAAAAAAATTATGATGACTAGAAACCATTAATTGAAAAAGCCTTTAGAAGAAGAAACCCTGAAAAAGTTGAAGACGTAATATTTTTTTATGAATTTAGTATAAGAAATTGAGTGTGATGTTGTGAATTTCAATGGATTCTTAGTATGCCACCATGATGTGTTCGTTTTTTTTAAATCGAATGTTTAGATTTTGTAAATTGTCGATCTGAGGTTTGAAAAAATCAAAAGTTATCAGAAAAGGGGACATTCAACCCATTGATTCAAACTCAAAAATCTTTCGACGAGGAATTGGATCCGGCTAATTTGTGCTCGGAACCCCGACATGGGTTGTCATCCATGGGTTCTCGTTGGAAAGCAGGATATGAAGCTCACATTGAGTATCGACTTGATGATGAAGGGAAGCAGCTGGAGCAGAAAGGAGGCACCATGTCATTGATCGCACCAGAGAAAACACATACTAGGCTAAAATTCGAAATCCACTTGCTACTCTCCAGAGTCTAGAGAGAGAGAGAAAAGGTCTTGTCAGAAAGCATAACCTTGCTCTTACTGGGGACACACAAGGTTCCAAATACATTTGTATCCCCATCTCTGGTCATGTATTTGACTGGCTTGGGATATACAGTAATTCCTTGGTATCCACAAGAGCTATGCTCCTGTCTTGTCCACTGTAAGGGGAAACTTTCCCAAGTGTGCGTAGATGTCGCTGGCAATTAAGTAACACATAAATTTTCGTCTCTTCATCATTTTAAGCACAACTGGCTTCTGGTTTCTTTTGTATGTGTGCTTGAAAATTGTTTAACGCAGCATGAAAGTGTTTGTTGGGGTTCACAAGGTATTTTTGTGAAATACAGTAAAATCTTGTTACAAAAAATCTTGCTAAAACAAATTCTTCTTCACAGTTAATTATTTCTCAAAGTCCCTGCCAAATAGTCACAAGGTTATTCAAGCTTTGGTATAATAAAATATTCACTATAACAAATGAGCTTTTTTCCATGTTGCAAAAGGTTTTTGGTGAAAAGATTTAATTGAGGGGATGAGGATGGATGTTTCACAAGATACATAAATGAAACAATCGCTGCTTATTTTTCTGCATTCCATTGGAGAATTGAAAAGAATAATAATGATGATTACCATATTCATTAATTTTCAAAGTCTCCAATTAATAATTTCAGCAACTGGGAAGCTGTAGAGAATTTTTGAGTCGCCTGTGAACAAAGACTTTCGATCTGACTTTTGAAAACGGATGATTTATTGTTCAATGGGAAAATCGTGTTCTAGAACAAAACTGAGATGTTCTGGAAAGGGGAAAAATATGTGAGGCTTTTGCCTGAAGGTTCGGGCTTCCGACTTTTATCGAGATTCATGGCATCCGTTTCTCCCCTAGACTCTCTTCTTCCCTTGAGCCTCGGGTCAATCGAAGCACGAATTATTCCTTTGCCTTATTCCCCTTATTCACGCTCTTATTCTTTTTTTTTGCGACTTCTTTCTTTTCTTTCGAGGGTTAGCTTAGAAAATTGAGGGGAGGAGGTGTGCGAATTTGCATGCGGAATCCGTGGGACAATAGAGCGCGTGTCGTTCACGTGCCCTGGCTGCAAAAAAGTTCGCGTTTCGATTGCGATCCAGAATTCTACGATCCAGTAATTCTTATGTGCATTGATTTGTGCAATTTTCGGGCGACTGAAAATTCGGCTGAGTAAAAATAAAAATTTGTTCTTCGTCTCGAATGAAATTATATTTGGCAAGACTAGAGGCCCTGAAGTGCGAATTGATGCTGATGAAAGTCGCAGCGCATTTGTTTTTCGCCTGCACTAGGTTTCAAAATGCGAAAAATGCACAAAGATTTTAGGTTTGCATTAAATTACTGGGCTTAGTAAATAAATATGCAGTATTGTACATTTAAAAATTATTTTCCTTTCTCAAGACACAATTTCTGAAGCTTTTTTTCCTCAAAATTTTCTGTTCACGTTCTAACTGTTCGAAAATATGAAATTTCCGAGGCCCAATTAATTTTTTATGATTTCTTCAAAAAGTTATGCTTGAAAATCTCGCTCTTGGAATGAGTTCAGAAAAATGTGATTCAAGTGCAGGAGTCTCGGGAGGAAATTGCGCACATTTTTTTTTTTTTTAGCAATCGTCTCGATTTTCGATTGACATCTGGATTTCTGTCAGGGAATTGGCTCATACATTTTTTTTTATTGAACTTCTGGAATTCATGCATTACCATTTCTAGAGACTTGAGAATCAAATGTGACGACTCTTCCAACTTTGAAAAAAAAAGTTGCGCTGACGAGTTGTCACTCGACAGCGATTTTGCATAATTTCCTGCTCCTCATTTGCATTCATTTATTTTACGAAAAAATGACTGTTTCTCTCTCTTTTCTCTGAACAGAATGTGCAACATGGGCTCCTGCTTTTTCCGTCCTGACCCGTTGGACGTGGAGGTGAATCCCAAAATCCACAGCTCCATCATGTCTTTCCCGAGTCTGCCAAATGTGGACAAGTTTTGCAACCAGGAGACGCATAATCGGGATGCTCGGTGATCTGTCTTGCACGAAACGTCACCTTCTTCGTAGACCCTTCACTACTGTTCCGTAGGCCTAAAAGTTCCCACTCTGAAAAGGAGGAGGACCACGACTAAAGAAAGATCTGAAAGTAAAAAAGGATATATACACCAACCCCCTTTTTATTTTATTTTTTTACTTTTTTCTCTCTCTCTTTCGTGGTTTGGGATGACTGCTGATGTCACTCAAATGTCACCAAGTGCCGCGACATTTTCGGGATTTTATTTGGAAACTTTTTCTCTCTGTGTAAAAGTAAATCTGGCATTCAAAAATATAAAATGGGCGAAATCTGAAGTTACTCAACTGATGTTATTCTTTACTTATTTCGAAAACATCTAGGATTAATTTTACGCGAGGCTACATTTAATTGATTTTTCGGGGGATGGGGATGATATTATAAATTTATCATCACTGCTCAAAAGCATATGTTTCTCAAATTCTTGATAAGCTTTTACTGAATCCGTCTAAAATTCGAGTCCCTGGATTTTTAGGCTATTACAGTAATCTAAAAATGAATAAATTCGGTAGTTCAATCATAATCCTACGTTTTATTGACTATAATTGGGTTTGTTCGTTGTGCGAATTTTTTTAAAGTCCTCAATGAAACTTATTCGCAGGATTCATACAATGCTTCTTTCATTACCGTAAAATTTCCAATGAAAATATAGGCCATTGCTCGAACGAGTAATATTTTTATAAATTATCTTAGTGCTTTTTTCGCCATTGATTCCAATAAATTACACAATATACATTTTGTGACACTTTTTATCCGTTTCTCACGCTTGGTTGATTTGATATTCATCTGGTAAACCTTTCAACATTTTGTATGATGCTTTTCAGTAATTTTGCACAAGCATTCCGGCTTTTGAGCTTTTTTCGCGGATTTTATTTACCACTTTCGAAACTTTAAATTCCATTTGGTAAAATATTTTGATATTTCCTGGCTTCAGTAATTTTTCATGAAAATCTCATTACTTTAAATTTAAGGAAACAGCACAAATACTNGGCTTTTGAGCTTTTTTCGCGGATTTTATTTACCACTTTCGAAACTTTAAATTCCATTTGGTAAAATATTTTGATATTTCCTGGCTTCAGTAATTTTTCATGAAAATCTCATTACTTTAAATTTAAGGAAACAGCACAAATACTTGATTTTTTTTAGCAAGAATATGCTTGATTTTATTCAGAGGGGATCATTTGCCGAATCATTTAATTGTCTAAGAGAGGATCTCCATGAACTCGGTCGCTGTCTCAAAGACAATGCAAAGGAAAAAAACTGCTGAAGTGTGCATCATGTCGTTTCTGCTGGGGGTAATGTTTGGTAAAAGAGGGCTTTTAGAGCCAGAGCATATGTCAAAAGAGGAAGAGGACATGTCGATGGGATCATATGATGATGAGGGGGAAACGGGGGCAAAATTGGGGTAAGGGTGGGGGGGATCCTGAGTCAAGTGAGACGCGAGCTGCGAAACAAGGCAGAGAATAAATGGTCCTCTGGAGAAGGGGGCGTGATGGAGAAGGGCCAGTCTTTTTTTGTTCTTCCTACGAGATTATCCCGAAGACACGGCCTTTTTCCTTCTTTATTTCTTCGTATTCTTCTTCTTCTTCTTCTAAAATACATAAGAAAAAGAAAAAAAGTCCATTTGGCCTCCCACGAGGGGCCCCAGGATTGTGATGGAGTTTTCGCTTGCGTTTGGCAGGAAGAAGAGATTGCCGGAGAACGCGTTCTCGGAGCCCGAGTTCAAGTTCGTCGCTAGGGACAACAGGAGGATCATTCTGCTTTTGGACAGCTCGTCTGGACGTAATGGACAAACGGTGAGTGAGATACGGCATTATTACTTGATTTTTTTTCTGATAACGACACAATTGAGCGCAGGCACAAAACAGCGCGTCGACAAAGGAGCGCGTGCTCAAAAGAGCGCTTTCACTCATCATCCCAAAGAGGAACTGTTTTTCGATGAGCAATTCCAGCTACTGGAAATTTTTATTTCAGAAGGATATTTTATCATGAAGGAAGTTTTGGAGTGAGGTAACAATTGTGAATGAGCTCCATGACGTTTTCAAATATCTGACAGCACAATTGAGCGCATTAAAATTATAAATAGCATTCATGAGAAGCAAATCAGGCGCCATGGAGCCACAAAAATATAACTCCGTAGGATATTTTGTTTTGAAGAAAGTTTTGGGTTTAGTTAAATAAATAATGATTTAGTCCCATTATTTTTTTAAAGTACTGTAGACATAACCTTACGTGTTAACGCGCGTAATTTTAAAATTTATCCGAAAAACTGTTCGTTAAGTCTGCGGTACGTCGGTGTGTTTTTTACTAAGTCATCTTATGACATAAAATAACTGTTTTTAGAAAGACTTGATGTACAAACCTGGAATGAGCCACAACCCTTTATTGTATTTTACTGCACGATTGAGCGCGTTTGAAAAAATAACGTGGGTTTTAAAATATTTCCAACTCCAGAAAGATTTCGCCATTTTTAAAAATATACGCTTAATATGAGGATATTTTTATTATGGAAAAAAACGTCACAAAGGGCCATGAAAAGTTTGCTGGTACCTTTTTGATGCGCTCAACTGTCTGGTCACACTTTTGTGGTGGACCCTGACGGGTTCTGGTCCGGAAATCGAACATCTCCTCTGTGTGTAGATGTACTGTACTGTACCTGTATGCTTTTTATGCATTTGTTGTTTATTTGTTTCGGTTTTGTATGGTTCGTGTAGCTCGTGGCCCTCATCATTCATTTGCCCGTACTGACACTGTCCTCATTTTCTGCCCATTTCTTGGCGTTTCCTTCCTGTTTCCGTCGTGTCCCCGGAAGGACATCACGACTTCCGTTTCCGTTTTTGCACCTCCACGTTCCCCGACCCGTGTCCAGACAACTGTGTTTCATCGGGTTGTGCCGAAAGTTCTGTCGAATTCTGTGCTGAATTTTGAGCAGAAAAAAAACTGCAGTGGATTCCTATGGCTTTTTGAGCAAATTTACATTTTTTCTCAAAAGTCTCACTCGAACTCTTCCCAAAGCGGTTTATCTGTAAAATTTTTAAAGATTTCTTGAAAACTGTCTTTTATCTTGACCCAACGACTGTCCGTCGATTATTCAAGAGGAAAAAGCTGATTTTGTTCAATTTATTAATTTGGGGTGGGGAACTTGACCATATTTTTTCTTCAAGCATCTGTCGCGAAAATTAAATAGCTTCCTTAAATTTGACCCACCAAATCAGAGAACCCGAATCCTCGGTAAAACTCTTCTTTCATTCCATCTCTGTGAGAATTTTGGAAGACCTTGGTTCTCACATTTCTTTCTGAGCCTTCAAGTCTGCATTTTATTGCTAAAATCCTGTTTGCTGTTTTTTGTCCTTGAAAGACAGTTTTCCTGTTTTCTCAAATTGGCAAAATTTGCATTCCAATTCAAGCATTTGCGTGTGTTGTTTCTTGTCGATCTACATAAAATCGCTGCCTTTTTGTACTTGTGCGTCGAAAATCGATTACAACAACCTTAAAATAGGGTGATTCTTCACCCCGGTTGCAGCCTGACCAAATTTGTGTTTCATTTAAACGTTTCTAATCAATCTTAAAAATCTTTATTTATCTAGATAATATTCTTGACAGCATGAAAGGTTTCGATCAGAAGCTTTTAGTCCCTAATGTGAGACGGTGTGGAAATAAATAAAATAACGACAGAATATTTTTTTTTTGGGAGTTTTTTCTACCTATTGTGATAAAAATAGCATTGGATCTAAGTTTCACTTGTATTTTCAAACCAGGTTAAAGATTTTCCACCAAAATTTAGCCTACTGCGAATATTGCCTGAAAAAAAAGGCATTTTCACCTGCGACTCCAGTACAGCTGTTTTTTTTCATAATCCAACCATCAAATTTTTATGGTTTTACCGAAAAAAATTTGGAAGGTATAAGAATGAATCAGATATCTTGGGATCGTGTTTTGATGAAGAATCTTAATTTTCTTCGGATGTGCGAAATGCGTATATTTTTTTTATTAACCTATCTGATTCAATCTTGAGCCAAGGTTGAAAAGCTCATATTAACCTTCAGCCTGATCGAGATCTCGCTGAATAAAAACAATTTATAGCTTTCGCTTCAGCATTTTCTTGTAATTTAAAATTATAATATGTCTGCTTGAGTATTCAAGCTCTCGATGTTTTGTTTTCTGAAATCAGTAAGTAAGAAAAATCGATTCAATCAATGCAGTACCGGTATTTTGATGATCATTCCTCTATTTTTTTCGAGTGCAAATAATTTTGGCTGTCATCTAAAATTATGATTCCTGTAAAAATCAACTAACCCAGATCTCGCCCTTGGAAACTTGCGATTCCAGCTTTCAAAATTGTAAGGGTTTCTTCCAGAAGATGTTTTTGAAAGGTTTGGAGCTTTCAACGGGGGAACCCATGCTTTTATATGTCTGTACTCTATAGGATACAGTATATTTATTTCGCTTTTTGAAGTTAAATTGCAGTAACATAGGTAGTGCATTGTCGGCAGTTTTTTTTTTAGGAGAATCCATTTTCTGCAGGGTTCTTCTCGTCGAGGGGGGGGGGGAGCCCGGGTTTCTTATTCTCCCGGAATGCCGAAGAAGAAGCAAAAGAGCTAGAGATTGATGATGTGGCTGATGGTATAGCATGGAGTTCTTGTGAACGTACTGATGTACTGCTTCTGGATGGGTTCACGTATTTTTTACTTTTTTGTTTTTTTTCGAGGAGGCTGAGGGGGGTTTGGAAAAGGGGTTTTAAAAACTTGGGAATTCCTTCCCGATGACCCAGATGTTATTGTGGGGCCCAGTGATATGTTCCGGGAATAGCCTGTGATGTTTTTGAACTTGTTTTTGGAAACTTTTTGTGACTCAGGGGGATTAGTTTGTGTTCATCCGAGTTTATAATTACTACCGGCGAAGGTAATTTGATCCATTTGAGAGACTTTCATGATTAAAAATTTTTTTTTTGCTGCCAGAATGATAGAAACTAAATTTTCTTCAGTATAATGGTTTATTTGGGGGTTTCGAAAATGAACTAAAATTTTTTTGTCAAAAATAAAAAAAAAATTTCATCGAGGAAAAAAGTAATTTTTAAACGTTCGTGAGAAAATTCGATTCCGTTCTTTTTTAGTTTTGAACGACCTGTAATTCTTTGAAACTGGGGACATTTTGCCCACCATCTTTTCCCTCATATTTAATTTGATGTCAAAATACTTCAATCGAACACAAATTTGGAATATCTTGCATGACAGAAAATCCCATTTTCATAGTTTGATATCCGGAGATTTTTTTTTTCGGATTTCTAAAATCGTGGAATTTTTCACTCTCACGAAGTAAATGCGAGAAAAGGATAAATTGAAGAGACGAAAATTATTCCTAATAATTGATTAATCATAGAAAATGCGATCATAATTTAATCAGTCGAGGGAATAATTTGCTTTGATTTATAATTTTCGAAGAAACGGGAATTTAAATATTTTCAGATTTTCCCCACTGAATAATGTTTTTTCTCAACCGCTAAAATTGTATCTAAACGCTTTCGAGATCCCCGAACGAGAAATTTTGTATTATTTTGATCACAGTAACTTTTTTTTTACAATTTAAAAATATTTCTGCCCTTACTCGATACAATGACATTACACGACTTCATCAATCGCCCAGATGAAGAAAGAGCCGGCAGACATTTTTTATGAAGCATTTGAAATCCAAAACTTCACCATTTGCAAAAAGCTCTCAGAGGACTTTCATTCCCTTTTTTTTAAACTTCTTTCGCATCAAGCAGTACTTCTGAGCAGTACTCAGTCATGTACCAAAGTTCATTTGTCTCTGCTGCTTTCCCCGAGAATTCCGGAAGTACTTGCTGTTAAAAGTAGCATCCTTAACTTTTCTAATGCTTGTCAAAATAATTCAAAACTCTCGACTGAAGTTTTAAAATCTTGAACAAATTGTTGGAATGAAATGTCGAATAGGTGCGCTAATTCGTCTCTTTTGCTTTTACCGGATTACTACTTTTACGCAGTATTGTGCAGATAAAATGTTGCGGATTGGAGCAACAACAACTAGCTTTCTCAATAGTGTCCAAATACAGGAAGCCCCCTCCAATATTTGTATACAGTGAGACCCCCACATGCGGACACCTCGACCTGCGGACAATTTGACATAGGGACATTTATTTTCCCAGAAAAAAATCAATAACTAAGGCCCAACATGAGTACACTGACTCAACATAGGGACATTTTGTGATAAAATTGCAAATACATTTCAGGCCAAATCACAAGAAACAGGTATTACGAAACCTAAAATTGATGTAAGAAAAGTTCTTGGCCATTTCTCTCACCAAATTACCATCCATTTAGCTAATTAAAAAAAAAGCACCTCCAGCAGAGAAGGACTTCCTTCTCTCTTTTTCACTTGAATGCTACTTTTACATAGAATGCAAACATTTCTATGCACTGTACAGAGGCATCAGTATTCAATTCCTCAAATGCCCATATTGCATTGAAATATATTAATTGGAATCAGTTTGAATTGGGAGACAATTTTTATTTTCATGGATTTATTGTGAGTATTTTGTACATAAAATACCAATTAAAATTTATGTAATGTAAGTCTAAGGGAAAGTGAGACTTGACTTAGGGACATTTCGACTTAGGGACACTCTTGATGCACCAATTACGTCCGCATCTGGGGTTCTCACTGTATTTGAGTCGATATTATGACTGCAGTAATTGAAAACTAAGGTGTGCATTTTATGCAGGGATAATAATTGTCCGCAAGGAAATTTTAGCAAAAAAAAAAATCCAAGATGCCTGGCCTAATTATACTACTGTACTTGAGTAGGCGCGTGTGTTACTCGAGTAAATACGGTATATTATTTATATTGATGATGCTGAAGTTGGTCAATTTAATTTAATTTTTATTTTCTGTTTCGTTGTGGTTTTTTTTTTCAGGGATCTTGGCCAGTGGTGGCCAGGGCCACGTACCGGCTGCTGGAGGAGCTGCAAGAAAGCAAGGACTATGACCGCGTGGAGTTGGGCCTGGTGGAGTTTGCCGGCGGGATCGAAAAGACGGAGCGCATCACTTCCGTCCGCCTGCTTGACATCAATAGCAAGTCCTTCATTTCCCGCTACCCGTCGAGGAACAGCTCGGACCCCACGGAGAGGACGCGGAAGGTGTAGGCCGAGGACGTGAGTCAACATTTCCCACTGCTACTGCTGCTATATATATATATATATGTCCCTCGTCTGTGCCCCTTTTTCCTCTTGCTTGCTTGCTCTCTTTTTCTTCTTCTTCTTCTTTTCTTTTTTTGGTGTGTGTGTGTGTGGGGTCCTCTTTTGCCTATTTTGTCTCCTATATACGAGTGTGTATACTGTACAGGAGAATATGCACAGAAAAGCAGACGAAAAAAAGGGGTTTATTTTATTTCTTGGCCCGCAGCAGAAATAACAGGGTTGGTAGTGGTGGTGGTGGGGGTGGATGGTTGCCTTCTTCTGGATTTTGGAGGTTCTGTCATGTCATGAGAGAGAGGGTTGCTGCGAATGAATGACTATGTAAAATGGGTCAAATGAATACCAGGAAGAGAAAATTAGATTATGTCCCTTGTGGGATTGTTTTTTTTTCTCTCTCTCTCTATCTGTTTTTCTCTTTCTTATGAAGTAGTTTCTATGTATATCACAAGATCAAGGATATTTATCAAAATTTCATTACCAATATTATTGTCATTATCTGTCTCTCTCTCTCTCTTTCTGTCTTTGCCTATCTCTGTCTGTTTTGGTGTCTCTCATTCTCTGAATGTATTATCTCTGTCACTCTCGGTATTTCTGGGTTTCTCTATATATCTGTCTTTCTCTCTGTGTCTCTCTCTGCCTATTGCATGCCTCTCTCTTTCTGTGAAGTCCATTTCAGTTCTCCCTACTGACAGATTATGCCAATATTCGTTCAAGTACAGTACCTGTGTATTTGATCTTAAAAGAAAATCTTAAATTGGTCTTGAATTTGATCTTGGATGAAAACTGCATTTGCTGATGTTAAATAAATATTAACGTCATGAGCCTTGAAATTGATGGTTTGCCTCTTTAATGTTGCGTAGTTTTTTCATCTAAGAATTGATCTTAAAGTTGAATCTTTTTTTCTGTACGCTGGATTGTTTTGATCGACGCAGCAATGATAACGATTGTATTTTGAAGGACTAAAAAGCGCTTTAATTGGGGGATTTATAATGCAATGTCAGCGTAAAGGAAATTTTTGTAAAATTTTCGAAATGAAGATTTCCTCGAATGCTGATGTTTCATTTTTTTCAATCCCATGATATTTTTGAAGTTCTCCAGCAGTCTGTTTACATTATTATTATTATTTTTATCTACTCGCCTATTACTGAAGGCGTTTCGTTTTCTTGGCTATTTTCTGGCATCCTCCATAGAAATGCCTTTTTTCTCCCCCAGTCTCGCTCTCGCACTAATGCTTTTAGCTCTTGTCCTTCGCTTTCATTGTCCCACACAGCTCATAAGATGTCCTCGTTTTTTTTTCTCCCTCTGTCCTTGTCCACAAAAGAAGAACCAATCCTTGGAATTGCGCAGAGGGACCCGATTTTCGAGCAAATGATTGCCGGTGGCACGAGAGTGCATGGGATCCAACTGGGGCAACAGGTCAACGGGTTGCTCAAGGACCTGGCGACCAAGTCCGGGGGCAGGTTTTCTGCTGTCGACGACCCGGATGATGATGCTGGAGCGTTCATGGAACTGCTCAGCTTTTATGAGTCCGTGTTTCAAATCAACAATCCTTCAAAGGTGAGCTGAACATATATATACTGTATTTATGCGGTTTAATGGCATCGCCTAATAAAACAATATATTAAAATGAAATCAAGTCAAAGCCTTAAAATTAATACCTTTTAGCACAGAAGTTTCAAAATCAAGAAAAAAACAGGAGGATGCACATAGGGGTCAGTATTACAATTTTACTGAATTTTAGTGTGTCTATAGTCTAAACGCATGTCATACATGCTACTAAAAAAAATTTTTCACCCATTTTAACAATATTGAAAAAATTGAGAATTAATGAAAATCGTGTACAACAGAAATAAATATCCAAAGTCTGATGTGTTTAGATTTGAAAGTAAATTAATTTAAATTTTTCAGTCTCGTTAGAAAAGATGTGCATGTATTACTGGGGTTAGATTCTTGTCCAAATTTTTGTCACAAAAATCCAGGTGCGCCTTTTTTTCCAGGGAGTGTGATATTCAAGTGAATATGAAATACTCATTGACCCAAAACTAAGCTGTAATTTCTTATCATAGCTGGAAAAAAATTAGAAAATATTGAAACTCCCTTGTTTCATTTCCTGACCCCGGTCTATTTTCTGTGTTGTTCATATAATTGGCGTCATCCTGAATCTTATAGAAGCACTTGAATATTCTGAACTGACTGCACTGACATACTAAGATTTTACATAATCCCTGAAGCCCTTATTTGTATGTGAAACTCATGCTACAGTAATCCTTAAAAGAACACGAAGACAATAATGTTTTCGACTTGATTTGTTATCAAAAGAAAGATTGCTTGAAGTCCGTAAAGGAAAAAAAAAGAATTCTTTTTTATCCACAACTGAAAGAAAATCAAATTTCTTTAGGCAATCGTATCTCAGTTAAAAAAAATATGCTAAGTTATCTTCTTAAAGAGCTGACAACTGAGTGGTTTTTCTTCAATTCAGTGTCTCAATTCAGCGAGTGGGATTCCTCTGAAATCGGCAAACAGTATTTAAAAAAAATAACCTTTGTGTGATCTACGCATGGATCTAATTAATTTTCTAAATTAATTTTAACTGAGATTGGCTCGGATAAGAAGACAACAGATATTTCAAGGCTGAAGCGTAATAATGTAGTGATTACTGTCATCTCGGAATTTTGCAGTACTGTACTCGCCTATCTTGTTTTTGCACAAAGTGGGAACTGACTTTGAGAAATGGGTTGTTGTTGTTTGCAGTTGATGCACAAGGTGTTTCGTCCCACGAAACCCTATGACGTGATGTCTGGCTCCTTCTACGTGGACTCATCCATAAACCAGGGCTTGCTTTTTGTTGCCCATTACCCGTCAAACGAGGCCCCGAGTTCCGTCCGGGTTCGTTCGCCTACCGGACAAGTGTATGATCGGGTTTTGTTGCCCAAGGTGCCCTACGTAGCAGACGTCATCCGAGTGGAGACTCACATCGAGGTGAGTCCATTTATTTCGAATTCTTTACCACATTTAAATAAATGAACGAAGCTGGTTTTTTTTTATGCGGCGAAATTAACCTGGGTGCATTATTATTGCATAGCTTTTTTCTGAAGAGCGCAATCTTTTTCAATTTAAAATTTCTCAAGTTGAACTGAATAAAGATTCAAGAGAAGTTTATTTTTCAAAGTGCCGTATTTAGTCGAATCGAACATTATTTTTTCTCGAAAAAGGGGTTGCATTAATTTAAACTGGAAAAAATTTTATGTTCGTCAACTTTCAAATTTTTTAATTCCTAAAAGATTTTTTTATGAGCTTGTCGTTGAAAATGCGTAAAGTAGGTCCGATGTGTCTCACTTTTTTCGCCGAAAATTTGACGAAGAAGAAAGATGTGTCCAATATACAATCACGTCTGAGAAATTCGGTCAATATGAGTTCAAAACTGTTGAAATTAGAATAAAACGAAACTTTGTTGTAAATCCAATCCCTTTTTTTAATATCGTAAATTTAATCAAACCGAGGACGCAGATTTTTTCTCAATTTACTACAAACTTTTTCTCTCGACTGTATTAAGAATTATTCGTGAAATGTCCAGATTTTGGTCGTTTCTTCGCAAATGAAGTATGACTTTCGAAACTTCAGAAAACAGTTCTTGAACTGAACAAATCCAGGGCTTAGGAAGTCGTGGTTTTCGAATTTCACATTTCAAACCCGTTCGGATAATTTCTGCGCCTGAACATTTCCAGAACGAATGCCATCCTCATCATTCTGATTAATCAACTACGCAAACCTTCCAGGATTAATTTTTAGTTGTAAATTCAATTTTTAGAGATGGTGGATCCATTTGATTTTCCCAAAGAGCGAGTTTCGGACCCTTCTTCATCTGATAAAAAGCATATTGCCATTGAAATGACGATGACCATAAAACTTCGCAACCATGGACAGTTTTATTGGATCACCATTTTAATGAATTCTTTGGGACAAGAGTCTGGGAATACACCGGATTTTGGGATGGTGATTCTAAGAGATAATTAGATTTAATGACGATTTGAAACGCTGTTCTGGCCGAAGGTCGACGAGTCGCTGTGATACGAATCTTACGGCATGTTTTGATGAAAAAAACAGTCAATATCGATGGTAAAATATAAGGAAATATACTCAAGGATGAAAAAAATAATAATCAAAGATGACCTGAAGCGATATCACCGACATTGCCGTGAATTTCAGAGATTATTCCCTCCATCATTCTCTCTTGGCATTTTCCTCAAAATTATCCGAATAGTCTGATTTGTCATTCTCAATTCTCGTGTTTTCGTCTTGGTTCGAGTTGTGAAATGCCTGGTGTAAAATATTGACATTTTGATCAGCCCGGAACATGATTGAGAATCTTACTTTTAAAAATTCTAGAAAGTAACTTCCGTAGAAAATAAAATTTCGAACAACTCGGGCACAATATTTTGTTTGAAAAATATAAATTATAATTCAGAACGCACCAAAAATTCAAAATGGCAAAATAAGACAGCTATTATAAAACTAATATCTTCTCATGATAGTGAATTACAAAACAGATTTTATACATTCCAGGAAAGAAATTAAAGAAATAAAAATGCTGAAAATATGCAGCATGATTGTGGAAATTTCAGCAATTTGATAAATCAGCCTAATTCAAAATTATGCATATGCGGATCGGTTCACTAAATTTTCGATTGCTTTCTCGTGTCGATAATGTTGATGCACATTTTCTATTATGAATATTTTGTAAAATTCAAGTTTATTAGAGGAACTTGAAGCTGCTCAAATTTAAATGATTCAGACTGCTTTCTGGCTTTTAATGAAATTTCTATACTGCATTTTCAGTGAAAATCGCGGTCCTGTGCCGTTTTTAAATGTACATTTCAGAAGGGAAAAAATTTAGTTAGTGACCCGCAGTCAATGTTTCACGTAGAGGAAATTTCGATTCATGAAATTCATGATTCGGATGCATTCGGAAACGAGTGAAGTTCAAAGCGCGTTGGGTTCTGGGGGTTTGAAGAAACCCCTTGGGGGTCGCAGCTTCTGTTTACCAAATAATGCTGATACATGTACTTTTGTTCCCTCGTGTAATTTTTTTTCTATCTCATATTTCCTTTCGAACCTTCTAGAAAGATACTGTGTCTCTGTTTGTGTTCCAATAACTGCGCAATAAACAAGGTTCCGCGAAAAACTTTTGCGAAACTGAAATAAAATTCCTTCGGAAAAAATACGAATTAAGATTTTTGTTCTACAGTATTCAAGAAAGAGATACTTCTCAAAGATGCATTTCCGAGTCATTTGAGACTTATTTTTAGCTTATCTATTACAATGATAAATTCTGTCAGCGTGGCCTAAAATCAAATTTTAGCCACTGAAAATTAAAATACTATGGGACGTAGAGACATTTTTGGCAAGGATTGCGAGAAAAAGTAGGAAAACTATAAATGAGCACCTTGTTATTGCCAACCTTCGAAAAGTGTTGCATTTTTTGTTTTACAAAAGAAATTATCTTTAAAAAATGTCATAATTTTTTTTTAGCAGATATGAGTGATAAAATTTTCTGCTCGACAACAAAATGTCTCTTTTTACACTTTCATAAAATATATCTAGCGTATGTACTGTGGAAAACTCTCTTAAAGCTGGAAACTTGCCCCTTTCCGTTATAGATTATCTTGAAAAAGGTTCTAAAAATCTTATTTTTAAATATTTCAAACGCGTAGATCAACATGAGTGACTTTTTGAATTTTTATTTAATTTTCTAAGGCGTCATAAATGCTGAGGACGCGTAGCTGTGAGACAACCCAAGCAACATATGTCATGGGTTCATTGGATCCCAGACAAAGGAAGTGAATTGTGCAGCCATCAGAATGCAAGTTTTGAATAAGAACTCAAACTCTTCTTCAGAGGAGTTCATTCTCATGGCCCAGTTCATCAATTGGCTGTTAATTCAATATAATGGCAGAGCCAATGGTTAAATTGGTTTGTTAGCTCAGAATAATGATTGATCAATTTAATTTAGGTTAAAGGCCCTTTAACACTAGGTTATGACTTCTTGACTTTTCTCTCCAAGAGGAATGAGGGTTTTTATACCCAGGTGCTTGGACTGGGTCAGGAAGAAATCAGGTGATTTCTTCCTGGCTCAGGATTGGCCGATTCAGGCAAAATCAAAGAAGTGATGACCACTTCTTGTCCTTGAGTGAGGCTCAGTGAAGCTTGGACTGGGTCAGGAAGAAATCAGGTGATTTCTTCCTGGCTCAGGATTGGCCGATTCAGGCAAAATCGAAGAAGTGAAAACCACTTCTTGTCCTTGAGTGAGGCTCAGTGAGTCTCGCAAAAACAGGATTTTTGCGAGGCTCACAGGCCTCGGAAATCCTACAAGTTTTGGGGTCCGGTTTCCACCGGATGCTGGAGCTGCGTCGCTTCGGTCCGCGACAATATCCACTTCGTTTGAAATCGATGAATGGGAACATATGTATAATTGATTTTTTTTAAATTTGTAATTTTTTGTGAACAGAATGAGAAGGCGTGTTTACTGGATAGGAAAAATATGTGAAAAAAATTATAAAATAAATCTCTGCATGTTATTGGAGAGTCAAACTTCAGAGTTTCTATGATTAAAATAAAACGTTAGAGAAAATTAGAAAAAAATAATTTTTGGAATAGTTCGATGAATTATGTTTTTGTATTCGAAGGTCTGATTCAGTTAAAGGGAAAGTGGGCAACAGTTTGTCATTGGCTGTTTCCTAATGCATCACCGCTTTTCTAAGGATATAAATTTGTAAAACCATGCGATTTTATTTTTTATTACATGAATTTAAAAATAGAAAGAGGTGCTGTACTTTTTTATATTTTGTGTGGTACATTATTTCATTGAACGGTAAGCTTGTCCGCCGGGACAACTGTTCTTCCAGGAGAAATGGACAAGAGTGCAGGCAAGATGTACAGGATCTCCCATAAAATATAAAAAATTAATTTTCAAGTGAGATTGATTTGGCATTCCCTCCCTGACCAAAGTGTAGATTCTAGCCAGTTGCTGAATCTTCAGAAAAGTATGTATAATCTATGCTTGTTGCTTTAGAAGTGGTCTATAATATGTTGTAGTGCACCGTGTATATGGATGTGTCCCTTCTTCTGATTCATGGATCAGGGCCCAATGGGTATTCCCATCATGACCAAATTTTAGATGACTAATGCAGTTTGAATTACTTACCCTATTTTTTTTGGTGATACGTTTGAATATACAGTTCAGTAACTGAATTGCTTGAGAAGTTGTATGTAATTTGTTGAAAGCCACCTTCTATGTGGATGTGTCCTTCTTTTGATTCATGAATGAAGGCTGAATTGTCATTTCTTCCATGGCCAAAGTGTAGATGATTGGTGTACTGTAGTTTGAATTATTTGCTCAATTTCTTGATGAAGTTTTAATGTACTGTACCTGTATTGCTTGAGAAGTGGTCTATAATTTGTTGTAGTGTACCCTGTATATGGATGTGCCCCCTCTTTTGATTCATGTATCCAAGCTCAATTGGGATTCCTTTCATGACCAAATTTTAGATGACTAATTCATTTTGAATTATTTGCTCTATTTCTTGGAGGTAAGTTTGAATATACAGTTCAGCAACTGAATTGCTTGAGAAATTGTCAGTAATTTGTTGTAAGCCACCTTCTATGTGGATGTGTCCTTCTTTTGATTCATGAATCAAGGCTGAATTGGCATTCCTTTCATGGCCAAAGTGTAGATGATGATAGTGAAGAAATTTATACTAAGTTTTAACATATTTGTATTGTTTGAAAAGTGGTCAATAATCTTTTTTGGCCACCCTGTATATGGATATGTAATGTCATCTTTTTTGATCATGAATAAGGGTCCAATTGGCGTTCCTCCCATGACCAAATTGTAGTTGATTCGCGTGTCTTGAATTATTTGCCTAATTTCTTTGTAAAGTTTGCATATTGAGGACCTATTTTGCTTAAGAGGGCGTCTATAAATTTTTTTCGGCCACCCTTTGTATGGATCTGTCACCTCTTTTGATTGATGAATCAGGGTCCAATTTACATCCCTTTCATGGCCATACTTCGTAAGTTTATATGATTAATGTAGTTTGAATTTTTTACTCAATTCCTTGTTGAAGTTTGCGTATGCAGTATTGTTTGAGAATTTTTCTGTAATTCGTTTTGTTGTCGGCGACCCTGTATATGGATGTGTCACATCATCGAATTACACTACAGTATATGCTCAGTTTCTTAGTAATGTTTGTACATACAGTACAATGCCTGTTTTGCTTGTGAAGCGGTCTGTTATTTTTTGCAGGCCACCCTGTACACAAATGTGTCACCTCTTTTGATTGATGAAGCGGCGGCGCCTAATTGAGTCAAGTAATTCCCCTATGCTTCGGATGCAGAGGCAGTGTAGGAAGGGAATGCCTCTGGATTCGTTCAAGGTCGCGGTCGCGGCGGCGCTCCCGGCATGGTTAGGCGTCCCGGGGGTGTTGATGGTTGCGTACTTGACCGTAATGCTCGTCCTCGTTTCGCATGGGCGCCGCGGCGGCGATGGACGACGGCGACGGAAAGGGAAAGAGGGAAGAGCGTCAGCCGGGAGGGAGGAGGGGAGTCGAGTGAGTGTTTTGTGTGTGAATGTGTTAGAATGCGCATGTGTTCGTCAGGTACGTAAGGGGGGTTTTCAGAAAGTTACGCGAATTATTTTCGAATCTGTGGACCGCAGGTGACTAAAATGTGACTCGGGTTTTATTTTGAATATTATCGGAAATCCGCCTTCATTGCGAGACTAAATTAATTATTTTTTTGGGTCGAAAATGCGATTTTTGAAGATTGTACCCACCCCGATTCGGATAATGGACTGCAAGCAAAAATTATTCTGTTTCGAAATGGCCGTGAAAAAATGGCGGCTGCTCATGCGAAAATTGTTTCAAGGGTCTATTGACTCTATTCCATATCAGACCAAAGAAAACCATGATCCCTTAATGTGTAAAAAAAATCTTTTTTCAGTTTTCAAAAAGAAATTGTGAATTTGAAGTAAATTCGAAGTTATTGCCTCGGAGTTTCTGAAATTTTAAAATGACACAATGAGGCAAAACATACACTCTTCTAATTTAATTTTCGGTTATTTAAAAAAAAAAAACTAAGACACAGCTCAAAACTTGTCAAAAAATTGATGTGTTCGTCACTTTATTCACTTCTCGAAGTATTTCCAAGGAAAAAAAAAGTCACATCATTTATGCAGAAATTCAAAGATTGCTTTTGGAAAAACATCAGTTGACAATGTTTTTCAGATGCTCGGACTGTCTCGAAATCAGAAATCACCGAAATGCATTTTCATCATACATTTCAAAACGTTTTATACACTGGGTCCCCTCATAAGGAAACTAATCCATTCCTTGATGCCTTAATCATCCTTCCTGTGTATCCTTTCAAAAGACGTCACTCGTTTTGTTGATATTGCTTGTACATTACTGTATTGAACTTAAAAATGTTGTCATGAAATGAAATACAATATTGTTAAAGTGAGCGCTGATTTTTTGCGAGCCCAAGAGGCAGAAATTCGTTGGTGACTTGAAGACTTGTTAAACTTTATTGCATTAGACTTTGGAGGGAGGGAGTGGGAGGAAAGGGCGAGGACAGGGAAGCGGCGTGGCGGGAATGGACTTGACATTGCCTAGGCGGGGATTTAGTGTCCCGCTGTGGAACCTGTCCGGTCGTGGAAAATGCAGTACTGTATACTGAAGATCAGACAGTACCGTGAATCGGAAATGCAATTCTTCATGGCAAAGTATTGTTTCCAGCAAAATCGTGTTTTGGGCCCCATTCCCAATAGCCACAATATTACTTGAATTGGTTCACTAAATTTGTTATTCAAGTACAGGCTAACCTCCTTAGTCAAACTTCTAGAGACCAACAAAAAATTTTAATGAAGCAGGAAATCTGACTTGATAGAGGCAAACAAGCATTTTTGTTGGGATTGCAAGAATAATTGAAGGAAACTTTGATTGGTCATATTCTGGGCTGTCCATAGTTTTGTATGTGAGTTGACAGGATGCTGAACTTCAAGGCAGGGGTTCATTGGCTCAATTAGTCTTTCAATTCCTTTCAAAGCATGTCTGTCAATTTAAATTTTTATTGGTTTTATTATGTATGTGTCAATATAGTAATGGCCACCAGGCTATCCATAAAATTTGAGTTATAGAGTTTTGAAAGGGGGAAAGCCTTTGAGTTGGGAAGGTTTTGATTGCATTGTTTCTGAGGAAGTTTAAAAAATATATATGCACAGGGAAGTACTGGACTTACTGAGGTTTGAGTCATCAAGGTCCAAGTGTAACAAAGTAAGTTTTCATGGTCCAACTTACTTTGTGATGCATGTTTCAAAGAACTGAATGTCTTTAATTCTGTAATGCTCAGTATCTTGCATCTGTCTTTGTTTTCACAAGTATTCTAATGCTATAAAATAATTCTCATGCATTGCTTTCCAAGCTCTTAATTGCCTGCAGTTTGGATTATTGATTTCATGTGCAACATGTCCTCTGAACACATTTTGGAATGGAACTAGCAAAGCTTAGACTGAATCACTCTTTGATGGGCAAGGTGAATGGCTTACCAGCCAGGATGGTTGGTCGCCTGACATGAACACTTTCTTTTCATGAAACTTTTCCCATTATTCACTGTCCCTGCCTGCTGGTAATGACCATGGTGCTTCAATTACAATTAAATGAAAAGGGGGGAAAGTGTAATGATGTTGAGTTCAAGGCTTGTCAAACTGTGTCATATCTTCACCAAACATTGAAGTTTTGCAAATTTAGTGGTTTATTGACTGGTGTACTGCACTGTACTTTTTTATTTTTGGAAAGTGACATGAGATTGCAATGCATTATGATGGTCATGATTTTAGTACAGAATTGAAATGTAAGTGGGTTTTGATTTGTGCATTAGAGACATGATTTCAATTGGGTTTCTTTTGTCTCCAGTTTTCATCTGGACAATTTTTTCCATTTGGGCATAGAAGTAACATTAGACTAGTGATATTTGACTTGCTTGTGATCATGGAACAAAGGTAAATTTAAAATTTGTACTCCTGGACAAAGTTGAGAATAACCTTTCTGACTTATGTATAGGTATGTATGTATTATGTAATATGTATAATTGTTCTGTACTGAATTGCATATTTCTTCAATTATTTTCAAAGCAATGTACAGTATTATTCTGAACTGAACATCTTCTGCATAGGATCCCTCTGTATGGCCTTGTTTGCAGTCAATGAATCAGGTTTGAAGTACAGCATTTTGAAATGGCATTTGACATTTTCTTGAATTGAAAAAATGTACAGTTCTCAAAATTCCAGCCACAGACCAAGCAAATTTCCTGTGGAATTAAATATTCCAGCCAGACCAGTTCAGAGTAGAATACATGTGAGGAATATTGAAATGAGCTCGGCAAGTTTTTTTTTCTTGCTGAGGTAAGCACAATTGTTGCTTCCAAATGGTGTGACCATTCAGAAAAAGTTTGTGCAATGTAGTATTCAGTTAATGTTGTGATTTGGATGTCTAGAACAGTCACTGCCATTTAAATGGCTTTTACAGTCAGTGACATATCAAATTTTAAAAAATGTGCCATGAAACTTCCTCCATGGAGCTGGTTCTACAAGAGTGGATTTCTTGAGAAATTCATGGAAAGATACTGCAGGTAGAATTTTGCCAGTGATGAGAATTTTGTATGGAATTGAGTCTCTTTGAATTTCCAAGTTGGAGGACGCCACCAAGAGGAATAAAAATGAATTTTTTCCAACAAGGTGAATGTATGCAAAATTTTTCTGGTGAGGAAGAAAGTTATGTTATTTTCAATGGATCTTTTTTGCCTCATTGCATTCCCCAAGAAATGTTCTCATTGTTGGAAAATCACTGTGTTAAAAACATTCTTCATCAAGTAAGAATATTGCACACACCCTGGCATCATTAATTAACATTCACCAATGTGTTTTTCCTTTGTTCAACTGCCTTTCAATTTTTCAAGTTAGCAAGTGATACAATTTAAAAAAATCAGAGATTAATTGTGCTACTCACATTTTTTGTGGAAATCTGCAGAAATCAATGCTTTGCTCTTCATTCAAGCAGAACACTTCCAATAAAAAAAACAAAAGTTCAATTCACAAGTGAAAGAAAGTAACATGTTTCCAGGAAGGGAAACACACCAAGACTGACTGAAAGAGTTTTACTTTTATGCCCCACATCTTGATTCACATTTTGTAATGTCCTAGTACTGCAATGAGAAGTTGATTGACAGACTCAATGACAGTAGTCATTAGGTATTTTGTGCATGCCTGCTTAGCTGTGTGTTAAATGTTCTGGAACAAGAGGAAGACAACAGAGGAAACAATTGTATGACTGGTGCACATTGTGCTCCCAGTTGCTGGGCCAGGTTTGCTTTGCAGGAATGATTTATTTATATGATGTTCCATGTGCTATATCAGAAGAATGTATTAATTCTCCAGGCAGAGCCAATTGGG
>CAJPEX010000502.1:0-86363 GCA_905338405.1 Notodromas monacha
GATTTACTTTTTTGGAATTAGGGAGATACTCATTTCTCACCAGCTCAGGATTCGCAACGCAAATCGTTCCGCAAGTGAAAGGGACTTATCAAAAGTATTGGAAGTCGTTCGACAGCATGGGGTTCGTAATTTCAAGGCGATCAAAACATATTAATTAATTGTAAGGAACACCTTTCTGACGAACGTTACTTCTACTCGAAACCTTGATGAAACTGAAAAACAGACGAAGGATTGTCTTTTAGCCAACAGAAGGCGGGGAAAGTGGAAAGGAAGGAAACCCCGATGAAAAAAAAAAACCCCAGGCACTAAGAATAAAATTTCAGGACGAATGCCAGAAGATTCAAAGGATCTTTGCAAAAACAGATGCGATCTGCATGCTCCTTTTCGACGTACCATGAACATAGGTACTGTTGTTTCTAATTTTCCTTCGCAACTTGAAGGCTACTTTGATATTTCTTCAGAATAAAAATTAACTCAATCAAAATGATCCATTTTTCAAGAGAGAGTGGCATAATAGATTTGAGCTACCTTCCTATTAATGCATGGACAACAAAATTGTTTACTTCATATGGTCATACCAGGTTTCATAATCATGCTGGATGAGCGGATATAAAATCATACATTTCAGATTTACAGTAGTACTGTAGTTAATTTAAAGTGACAGGAAATTTAAATCGTGAGACTTTTGAAAACCCCCCCTGCACAGAGGAAACGCGCGCGCGAGCGAGAGAGAGAGACAGACAGGAACGAAGGAAAGAGAGGAGAAAGAGACAGGATCCCGCGAGGCGTGCGAGGAAAAGAAAAAAACTAACCATCGTTCTTGAGGAATCCGGGCTTCTCCCCGCGAGGGGTCGCCAACGGCGCCGTAACTTCGTCTTTGGTAATAGGTGAAGTTATCGGGACAAAAACAGTAAAAGAAATATATTTATATAAAGGACTCGTCCCGCGCGCTCGTTTTCTCACTCTCTCCCTCTCCATCCTCTGTCTTTCTCTTCTCCATCTCTCTCCCACACCCCCCATTTCTACGATTCCTCGTAATTCTTTCTCTCCTCGCTGCTCTCATGCCTATCCTTTCTCCCTGCTCCACTGCCTTTCCGTTTCCCTTCTTCTTCGGCGTCGCGCCACTCACTCACTCACTCACTGGATTGCGCGTCCCCCCCCCCTCAAATGCGAAAGGAAGGAAACCCCGATCTTTTTACATCGTTTTTTACTTTCTTCCGTTCGCGGTACCTTTCGTTTCCTTCTTTTGCCTGACGCGCATCTTTTTTTCCCCCATCAATTTGCCTCTTGAATTTTCATCAGAGGCATTTTTGTGGTATTGAGTCTGAGCATGGATTACTCAGGACAAGGCAGGACTGCAAATCTTGGGCACAAGGCATCCGTCATTGTCAAGCAAGGTGACGCATTTTCAATTAATATTGCTCTGCACTCTCATCAGATATGAATAACGACAGATATTTTCCAGATGCATACAGCAAAAATGTGGTAATTTTTGCGAAGTATCATTTTCGCTTGGCTTTGCGCAACAGCTAGAGAGAAATTCAGGACCATTTCCTGGTTATTCCAAAAAATATAATTCCGCCAACCTACAATTAGGGTTGCCTGTGGTATTCTAAATACAGTACAGTACTACTCAATCTTGATTGGCCATTCTCAAGTCAATATCAACAGAACATCACACTGAAAACCCAAATTTTAAAACATACGGAAGTCACACTATATTTTGAACTTTGCAAATTACTGCTACTGTTAGTAGACCGAAGTGGCAATAAAGTTACCCTCAGAAACTTCAGTCACTTGAATAAAAGCATTGTTATTCCCTTACAACCAGAAGCAACCATTGACAAAAATTCTCTCATTAATCTATAGAAATAAAACACTGCATAAACGGTCCTTAGTTTCCTTAGATAATAATGCAGTACATGAAACCCTTTCCAGTCTTGCCCATAAAAGAGGGATTCATCACCCACAAAGGCAGAATGGGCAGTCATTCTAACAAACTTCTTTCAAACAACCTTTAGAAAACCTCCAACAATTGGTTCCCACTTCGATAAACCTTCAAATCCTAAATACGTTATCTGTGTCAAGTACAATACAGTCATGCACTATATTTCTTGAGCACTTCGGTCCCACCAAGCAGAGTATACCAGCATTTTTCCCACCTTCTCTCACGCAGCAGCGAGCGAGAGAGAGCATGCAGATCCGCGGCGGCGTCCTCGAGACCTATGAAGAGGGGGGGGGGGTTGCTCGAGGGCTCACGCATGCATGCATACATGCACGCAGACACGCGGGAATGCAGAATACAGCCCGCGGCGGAACCCCGAAAAAAAATAAAACAATTCCTTGCTCCCATCTCCGCCGACCTCGAACGGGAGCCTCCTCCCCCCCGCTAGCAATGATGCTCTCTTCGGCCCTGCCTTTTTTCCACGGCGCCACCAAGCCCCGCGTGAGGTGAGACACATGTAAAAAGCGCCTGGATCGAATTAAAATTTCTCCCGAGCTTGAAATATATAAAGTTCAGGGAACAGCCTTGACAAAAAATAGCGTGAGCTTCCAGGATTCCATGATACAAGTGGTTGAAAGGAAAATTCATAATCGAGGGACAATTGTGCCGTCGAAAAACACAAAAAGAAGCATGTTCTGGTGAAATCTCATTCATTGATGAAAATACTGTTAATATAGTGAAGAGGCTCTGACGCCGGACTCAAATATTTTGACAGTCACTTTATGTCGCTTCTCCTTTTTTAACAGTCACTACAAAAGGGATAAGCGAATTAAATGCAGCTTGATATGGACTCGGCTGTCTCTAAAGAAATATAAACAAATTGAGAAGAAAGAGAGTGGCCCAATCATCTGACATACTGAGACGAGTTAGGGGAACTAGCATATACTTCTGAGGAAATTTTGGAACAATCACAGGAAAGATAAATTTGTGACCTAATTCAAAGCAAGGAAAATTTGCCCATCACTCACTTCCACTTAAATGCCATCAACTGCAATTGAATTTACCATTAATTTCTCTTTCATTCCCTTGGTCCCTAAAGGAATACTGATAACCCGAAGGCAAGAAAAAATGTGCATATGCTCAGATGGGGTAAAAGCTTGCATTGATATCTGGAGAATTCTGACACACAAATTGACCCAAGTAGATAAATCAGCCAAATCACTCCCAACTTGTCTAAGGGAGGAAGAAAAAGGTTCTTGAATCCAGAATACCAAGAAATTCTGACCAAAATGACTGACACAAACCTGACCACAAAACTAACTCAACATAATTCAGACAGATTTTTCAAGCCTTCGGGCCTTTGTTTAACCTGCTCTATAGCTAGTCATTCATCCAACTTGATCCTGAACAATTGTGAAATGATGTCTCCTTCTTGTGTAATTCAAGTCCCCCACACACATGAACCTGCTCACTTTTTCCAGCCATACTATGCTAAACTAAACTTTCAGCGATGAATGTGAGTATCCCGAATGCCACATACGCATACAACATTCTCCATAGATAACAGCTCAACAAGAACAATCATGAGACCCACCTAACAAGACACCATAACATAACATTCCTAAAGTCACATGGCCCCTAGAGACCATCAACCACTTATACCAGCCAGCATCACTAATCTCGTTGGATAGTAAATCCCATGTCAATCCCCTGCAGCAGAAGTTCATGGAGGAGTGAAGTGGGGGGGGGGGGGAAGGGGGTTAGACGAGATTCCTCAGCGTTCGGAATACTCCGGATTTAAGTCGCCGGGCTGTCCGGTGCGTGCCAAGGAATCCCACCTATGCAGGAATGCGGCATGAGGCGGGACCGACGGACAGCGAGTGCAACTCCCCAGTCTTCTCTCTCTCTTTTTCTCAACAGAGACTGTGCAACATAGAAGCAGTAGAAAGAAGCAGGAGAGACATATACACACGCACAAAAAACAGAGAGAGAGAGAGGGAATGCGCGCGACCATGCCGCGTAACGCCCGCCGCTACACATATACAAACCAACGAGAAACGGGGAGAGAACGAGAGAGAGAGAGCCACATATGAGAAGGAGCTTCAGAGAACCCATAGTGTAGATAGTGAGGGAGCGTATGAGAGAGAGAGAGAGAGAAAACCGCATACACACACACACACACGCACACATGCAACGCACAAAAACGGGTCCAGGCGTTTTCCGTCCCGTCACGCATGCGCCATTCAGGTTGCCCATCAAATCCGATTCCACTGTTTTCACGCGTGATACGCTTGCTTGGAGAAACGCGCTGGTTGTTGCTTCCGCGCGAAGCAGCAGCAGCAGCCGCCACCGCGGTTGCCGCCTGGAGTCTCTTCCTTTCCTTCCTTCCTTCCCTCTACTACAGCGCCGCGCGGATGAAAGTAGATTTGCGGATGGCAACTGGAGCACGAGCAGCCGTGGATTCCTCGCATTCCAAAGCCTCACCAAGACACAGTACATACACGCACACAAAAAACTATTCCACCCTTCGTACGGTACTGCGAGGACTAAATAAACGAGTGCCATGCATGCATGCATACAGCATCCTCCCTGTGAGTAATGAACGTAACTTCCAACCAAGCATTCTGGGGGTCTCGGAACCCATGCCACATTAAGCGTGAATTACAACCATTGCCAGTGAAGAGAGGAAAAGGCCGCGATTAGCATTCCAACGGCCAGAGGAATTCCGGACGCCCTGGACTGTAAGACAGCATTTGTTGGGAATTCTCGGGACTTTAAATAAGGTTTAATGTTCTTTTTTTCTTTCTCACAGTATACCGTACAGCACAATAAACGCTTCATGTCCCAGGCTTTCAGATTTCCTTGAAAGTTTCGTAGGTGTCTCCCGCATGTACAACACAGGTAGACTTTTTTTTCACTGCAATCATTTTTGCAAAAATATGGCTGCAAATAATTTTACAGTATTTGGTCCTATAACATTCTATAGTATCCATGCCCATCTCTTCGGGGTTTTCCACAACACATTTTTTGTCAACTGGATTTTCTGTATAGAGAGCCAAACTGTAGTATCAGGAAAAATCAATTTACAAAATAGTTTCAAGCGATACATTTATTTTCTACTGTAAATGTATAGCAAAACTGTTTACAGGTTCAAAGGCACATCCTTCAAGTTTGCTCTGAATTATTCAATTACAGGAGAAACAATGTTTGCTCCTTATGTTGACTGCAAACAGTACCACATTCTTTAAGCGCAAAACATTGATTATATCCATCACCAAAGCCATGTCTGTTTTTTTTTTTTTCTCCAAAATATAAGAAAAATTCACACGGATACAAAAATGCTATCAAAAAGGAAATTTTGCTAAGTGGTTTTTCGATTGAGCGCTTTTCTCCTGCCAATATTCAGACGTCAATCAAACCTTGGGGGGTGGGGGCTTGATTTTATAAAAAAAAGCAAGGTATGAATTAAATGTCGACAAATATTTTTAGAATACTGAGCAGGTGTTACCACATGCGCAGACGTAATTTCAAACTCGGAAAATTACGAAACTCATCAGAATTCCTGGCGCAACTAAGAATCGAAAACTTAATGAAATCCATGCGACACCTGTCAGACATATGTATTTAAAAAAAAAAACCGGCTGACTGGGCGTTGAAGTTGAAAAGATTTTCTTCTTTTGCGGGGAACAAAAGCTTTAAAGGTTGGGGGCACAGTAGCGTTTTTCGGGGGATGAAATAGTTCGCATTCCAGGCGTGGTCGCCTTTATATATACAGTATAAACACACACACACGCAGACATGCGTGCATTCCAACGGTTGCCGGGTTTTTCGCGTTTGTCATCGTCACTTTGGGGCCACCACATGCGCGCAACGAATTTTTTCCACGCGTTGTGTGTGGAGCACCTGACAAACGTTGACCGAGTATAAGGAGAATATTTCGCATTCCGGGAATATTTTCCTGGCAATTATTGCCGGCGAGTAAAGCGAATCGGAAACAGTTTTCTTCCAATGAGGAATTTCCAAAAGGTAAAAATAAGAATTCATACTCCCAAGTGTAATCGAGAGTAATTTCATAATCTTTTTCATGAAAGGTATTTAAAAAGCTGTCTGAAAGTTTTATTAAGCGAAATTTAATTGATTGAGAACGATCGAAGACGCCAATTATCGAAGTACAAATTAAACATTTCCACTCAAAATTCCTCACATTTAATCAAAATTTTCGGAAATAAAATACAGTGAAGTTCTCAATTTTAAATCAATTGACATCCCTATAATTTCGTACTACAGCATACAGAAAAAAAATTACTGTACTCTCAGTGTCAAAATGCTCCCCAATATAAAAATTAATCTTTAAATTAATTCTTGGAGAACTCATTGTGAGCCGAAATTCAGGGTGGGGATTCTCAACTTGAAATTTAGTTTTCAGCCAAACGGACTAACTTAGCAATTTTTTACGCAATTCGCAAAGAAAAGTATCCGAAATGAATAATTCCAAGCACTCGGGGAATTTTGCTTTCGAGTCAGTTTCACTTTATTTAATTTTTCCTTTCCGGTTGGAATACTATCATGTCCAACGTTCCCCGCGGCAATAATCGAAAAACACGCGCGGAATGAACAGCCAAAATTCAACGAAATCATGGGGCAACATTCCATCAATCACAGCGACATTCCGCACATTTCCCCCCGTAATATGAGTGGAGAGAAAAGAAAAATTCACTCCAGGTTGGCATTCCTGAAATTACGCCAGCATTCCAGGATGTTGAATGGGCCCAACTCAGAATCATAGCTTCATCTCTATTTCTTCCACTCCCATTATTTTTACTTCTTATATGATCACCACACAGATGGCTTATTATCCTATTGCCACATTCCAGGAATTTTATCTCTCTCGTTCCTCGAGACAATGAACCATAACCTCCAGAAGGAATTCCTGCGCAGAAAGGCACCAACTGCGCATCAAAACCGTGACTAATTACGCGATCCATTGACCAAACACGACGCAATCCCAATAAATTCCATCCAAGGGCGAGGAATTTTACCAAGACCAGCTTAGCTTTTCAGAAAAAAATGATGAAAACAGCGGATGCTGATGGAAACAAAGGAATCCACACCAATTAGTGTCAACACCTGGCGACAGTGCCCTGGAATCAATCATCCAAGCCTTAAACCCTTTTTCTGAGGGTACGAGGGGGCTCTGAACCAACCTGAGAATAGAATGATGGGGTGGATGTTATTTTTTTGGAGGGGGAAACGTGCTTTTTTCCAATTTATTTCGTGAGAAAAACACCAGCTGTGGAACACAGAAGGGTTTCTGAGAACAGATCATGGTCAGAAAAGGTACAGTAAGTTCTCAGGGAACAATAAGAGTTCATGAGAAATAAAAACACGAACACGATCTAAATTTTAACTGAATAATTTCCCACATCTAACGTGAGGTCATTTAAATTCGATGCTTTAAAAATTACATCGAAAAACGTACAATAAAACTCAATTCAAAAGGAAAACTTTTTGAATCACTCAAGAAAATAATTCTCTGGTCGAAAGAGTCATCCAAAAATGTATGTGAGAAATAACTCGAAAAATCCCTTCTCAAAGATTAAGTTAAAAACAGAAGGATTTGTTTTTCTAAAGAATGTTGAATTTCCATCCTCGTTCAAAGTCAGATAATGCCGGCGAATAAAATTACATTAATGAAGGTCCGAAGAAGAAAAAAAATTTAAGAGTTGTTGAGGTGAATACGTACAGTATTACTGTTCCGGAGAAGATTAAGTGATAACTCAACATTTCTCAACATTCCAAGAATGAAGTACATTACACGAATCGCTCAGAGAATATTACTCTGGTAAAAGGAGGCATCTAAAATTTAAATTAAAAAATAACTCGAAAAATAGTTGATTTATTACAGAAAATAAAATTAAAAGGATTAATTTTTAAGGATGTCAATATTCCATTATCGTTATAAACTAAGAAAATGCCAAAATAGCATCAATGAAGGTATCGTGCAGAAAACCAATGTGATGAAACTTTGAGGTGAAGAGTATTTTCGTGCCTGTAGATCACCTTCATTCAGATCAGCTTTCCGCATTCGCGCGTAAAATAAGTGAACATTCAAAATATTCTGAACATTCCTAACAAAAATTCCCTCTTCCAAAATAAAATGTTCATCTTCTCCATGACGAAAGATATCAAATGCATATACATAGGCTATTAAACAGGTGAAGTCGTCAGCATTAAAATCCAACCCCACCAAACCAAGAGAGACAGGAATCCGACCACATCAAAAAAGCAGTAAAATTCTGTGTGAGTAAAATACCGTAGAAGCTATAGAAGAAGCCTGTTGCGGAATTCAGAGGTTATCATTCTCCAGCGCAATGCATCAGAATATCGGTCGAGATTCAGGGACCGTTGATGATCATTTTCTTTCTCTATCTCTCTCTCTCTGTCTCTCTCCTCCTCCGGCCGGAATGATGGATAACATTCCAAGCGTGAAGCCGCCGCCGCCGGGTGGTGCGTTGGCAGGGTCGTTTTCGTTGTTTTGCGGCCGGTGATGCTGCTTGGCGGCGACCTTCTTCTTACCGCCGACGTAAGGTTGCGGCCTGCGGGCGTCCCTGCGCCTCGCTCGCTTCTGTCAAAAACGGACAGAGAAGGAGACACAGAAGTAGAGGAGACGGGAGAGAAACAAAATACATGCCCCGCGGGCTCAGACAGGCGCAGCGAGAAACCAGGATAACACATTCGCAGCATGGGGAAAAGGAAGAATCACGGAAAAGGGAGAGAGACGGTGAAGGGAAGGAGGAAAAAGGGAGGGACAGACAGACAGACAGTCAGATAGATGCGACATACACACACATACATGAGAGCCCCCCAGCGGCCGGACAATGCGGCGCCGCAACGGGCAATGGAGAGAAGAAAAAAAAAAAGGCCGCCCCGCGACCCGCTCTGGCAACCCCGCGCCACCATCCTCATCCGCGGGCCGGACCACCGCGCGCATTCCACGCATTCCGCGCGTTCCAACCCGCCGCTCGACTTGCCAGCGTTTTCCGCGCATCCCAACAAGCTTTTTGTTTGTCGGCCGGCGCAAACGGCCGCCAAGCGAATCGCCTCGCACAAAAAGAAACTTTAAAAAGACAACGTATGGGACTGGAAAAGCCATTGACAAAAACGCTTACTGTGCTGTACAATAACTTGAACTTAATTCAAGCAAATGGAGCGGACGGAATACCACATTTCAGTCAAAATGAAGACGAGCATTTTTGTGTGCCTCTCGAAAAAAGTCCCATAAATGAAAAAACTTTCGCCTCCACTAATCTTTAGCATTCGACAAATGCACNGCATTCCGCGCGTTCCAACCCGCCGCTCGACTTGCCAGCGTTTTCCGCGCATCCCAACAAGCTTTTTGTTTGTCGGCCGGCGCAAACGGCCGCCAAGCGAATCGCCTCGCACAAAAAGAAACTTTAAGAAGACAACGTATGGGACTGGAAAAGCCATTAACAAAAAAGCTTACTGTACTGTACAATAACTTGAACTTAATTCAAGCAAATGGAGCGGACGGAATACCACATTTCAGTCAAAATGAAGACGAGCATTTTTGTGTGCCTCTCAAAAACAGTCTCATAACTGAAAATACTTTCGCCTCCACTAATCTTCTTTAGCATTCGACAAATGCACAAATTCTGTTCAAGCTTCATATTTTGGGTCATTTCTCCCAAACTTCCAAATGCCGTTACTCTTAAACTCAATTTTTTTCTTGCGAAGGGCAAGAGGTGATCATTGCCATGCATCGAGTTCGGAATCTCTGGCATAAAAAAAAAGAAAACAACCCCAAATCTTTAAGACAAATTTTGGAAAGCACTGAAATGTTTACAATGCCCTGAAAACTTTTCATAAATACGAATTTCAAACAATTAAAACTAATACCCTTTCCGATCAATTGATCTGAAAATCAGCCTTCAAGTTCGTCACTTCCAATCAAATGTGGCTTATACGACAGTAAATGCTTCGTCATCATGACTCCATTTGAAATTGAAACAAAAATTATAACAAGCAAAAAACGAACGAAACAGGCAAAAAAAATTCCAGAAAATGAAAGAAAAGAGTATACAATACTGTACTGTATAGTATTCCGGAATTTGCATCTGGGTTAGAAATTCTCACACATACAAAAGGGGATACGGCTTCAAAGCTATCATAAAGTCAAAGCAAATTTGATTCACGTGACCCAAGCTTCATAAATCAACACACCGCAGGAGCGCGTTTCATTCAAGAGATAACAAATGAGGAAAATCTGGCACCATTTGTAAATTAAAAGTATTTTCCATACTTACGACAACGTAACATTTATGAACATATCAAATTGAATCGGGAATAGAAAGATTGTTTTTCAGGGCTTAAACTTTAGGGGAAAAATGAGCCCGAATTCAAGTACTGTATCAAGCCCCCTCGATTCGCTTACAAAACCGACGAAATTTCAGTGCTGATAATTTTAGTTCTCAAGACTTTCGTCACTTTTTCGTCGTCGGCTTTCTTCCTGCATATAAACCCAGCAACCAGAGCGACAGACGTCTGCAATCTTTCCCAACACAACACACTCTTGATGCGACCCTTGAGACTCGCCTCGAAACCTCGGGTGTAATGATCGGAAAATTCCTCTCGACACGAATTCATTGCTTTTTCTCTCTCTCCCTCTCCGGGCTACTTTTCTTTTTATTACTATTCAAAGAATAACTCAGTAGCAGAAAGCGGGGCAAGGTCTTAAAAATTCTTTCCTTTATTCGAAACCGTTCCCAACACACACATTTTTTATTATCTTGCACCGAAAAAAATCATCGAATAAAGTCGTAATTTCGCATAGTTACACAATGCCGGGAATGTTTCAAGATCCGGCAGTTTTTTCCCCCCTCGCCTCCACTTTCTCTTGAACGGAACTTCCGGTTTTCAAAAATAGAATCCTTCTGCGCTCATAACGTGAATTAGTTCGAGGATAAATAATAATTGGGCCTACCCAGAATTCAAACGGAACATTCAAAGTTTTTCATGAAATTATATTCGGATTTTTTTGAAAATGGTCATTTCGTTCAATTACTTTTTCCAACGGAGAATTTCAAGAAAAGTTTTCAAGAGCCATGAATGACGATAACTTCACGAGAAACTTGAAATATTTTAATCTAGCTCAAGTGACATTTCTCGTAATTAATTTTATAGTAGGTTAACCACTTTCAGAGCAACTTTCCTTGAATACTTTTCAGATCTAACTCACATTACAGCGTCCTTCAAAAACAGAAGATGATAAAAAGTAACTGAAGTCACTAGGTCCAACAACACCCAAAGAAAAACAAGAAACCTCGAATCAAACTTACGCAACCTAAACACAGAAAAATTAAGAAAGCTCAATTCTGAACCAAACCTTCGAATATTATCCTTGATCAACACGCCCAAATAGAATACTTATACAGGAAATTATCGAACCTATCCTCACGAGCCTCTCATTCACACTAAGCATTTACGTTGAAAACATGCCAAAATTATGAGGCCGAATCCATCTTCATGGAAAATGAATTACGCATAAACCGAAATTTAACATGCCTTAACCTGACTTGACTCAACGTGACTCGTAATTAAATTCAACGATCACTGTCCAAAGCAACAAAAACGAATTTTCTTTGAAACATCGGACGTGGGTAAAAAGATTTTTTGCGCTGTGAATATCCAGTAGAATCTCAATATAACGAATAATCCGCTTACAACGACGTCGTTTTCCAGGTCCTTGCCCAATAGCCAAAACAATAAATGAGCTATTTTTTATCGAATTTTTTCGTTTCGTTGTAAATTGATAAGCAGCACTAAAAATGCAACTTCCAAACACACAAAAATACACTTTCATTTTTTTTCCCAAAAATAAATCTTGTTCATTACGAAAATAAAGAAGCACTCACCAGGTCACAACCGCCACCGACGTAGCCCTGCAAATCGTGGCGCCTCAGTGACTCCGCATCCACGCCGCCGCCACCATTATGACCGCCCTGATACGACCCTCTACCATCCCCACTGCTGCCCACCACAGGCGGCACCCCAGTGGCGGAACTCGTGCTACAGTAGCCACTGCTACTGCCTGTGCTCAACCCCGAGATGCTCGTGTAATTCGAAATAGTGCTCGCGGCGGAACTCGCGTCGCCGGTCTTGATATAAGGCTGCAAGTCCGTCCGAATCTCGGCCAGGGCCTTTTGAGTGTACGGCGACCGAGAGCCGCGAGAGGCGTTCGAATTGGTGGTCGAGGCGCCACCGTTGTTGCCACCGCCNTGTTTCAAGATCCGGCAGTTTTTTCCCCCCTCGCCTCCACTTTCTCTTGAACGGAACTTCCGGTTTTCAAAAATAGAATCCTTCTGCGCTCATAACGTGAATTAGTTCGAGGATAAATAATAATTGGGCCAACCCAGAATTCAAGCGGGACATTCAAAGTTTTTCATGAAATTATATTCGGATTTTTTTTAAATGGTCATTTCGTTCAATTACAGTACTTGTTCTAACGGAGAATTTCAAGAAAAGTTTTCAAGAGCCACGAATGACGATAACTTCACGAGAAACTTAAAATATTTTAATCTAGCTCAAGTGACATTTCTCGTAATTAATTTTATAGTAGGTTAACCACTTTCAGAGCAACTTTCCTTGAATACTTTTCAGATCTAACTCACATCACACCGTTTTTTTCGATGCCCTTCAAAAACAGAAGATGATAAAAAGTAACTGAAGTCACTCGGTCCAACATCACCCAAAGAAAAACAAGAAACCTCGAATTGAACTTACGCAACCTCAACCCAGAAAAATTAAGAAAGCTCAATTCTGAACCAAACCTTCGAATATTATCCTTGATCAACACGCCCAAATAGAATACTTATACAGGAAATTATCGAACCTATCCTCACGAGCCTTTCATTCACACTACGAATTTACTGTACGTTGAAAACACGCCAAAAATATGAGGTCAAATCTATCTTCATGGAAACTAAATTACGCATAAACCGAAATTTAACATGCCTTAACCTGTCTTGACTTAACTTAACGTGACTCATGGTGAAATTCAACGATGACTGTCCAAAGCAACAAAAACGAATTTTCTTTGAAACCTCGGACGTGGGAAAACAGATTTTCGCGCTGTGAATATCCAGTAGAATCTCGTTATAACGAATAATCCGCTTACAACGACGTCGTTTTCCAGGTCCTTGCCCAATAGCCAAAACAATAAATGAGCTACTTTTTAACGATTTTCTCGGTTCGTTGTAAATTGATTTTACTGTATAAGCAGCACTAAAAATGGAGCTTTCACACACATACACACAAAAATAAATACACTTTCATTTTTTTTTCTCCAAAAATAAATCTTGTTCAGTACGGAAATAAAGAAGCACTCACCAGGTCACAACCGCCACCGACGTAGCCCTGCAAATCGTGGCGCCTCAGTGACTCCGCATCCACGCCGCCGCCACCATTATGACCGCCCTGATACGACCCTCTACCATCCCCACTGCTGCCCACCACAGGCGGCACCCCAGTGGCGGAACTCGTGCTACAGTAGCCACTGCTACTGCCTGTGCTCAACCCCGAGATGCTCGTGTAATTCGAAATAGTGCTCGCGGCGGAACTCGCGTCGCCGGTCTTGATATAAGGCTGCAAGTCCGTCCGAATCTCGGCCAGGGCCTTTTGAGTGTACGGCGACCGAGAGCCGCGAGAGGCATTCGAATTGGTGGTCGAGGCGCCACCGTTGTTGCCACCGCCACCGCCGCCGGTGGTGGTGGAAACGGACGATGACGACGCGGTGTTGTTGTTGTTGCTGTTGGCTAAAGAGGGTGGCGGTAGTGGCGGCGGCTGACCGGCGGGGCTTGTCTGCGGCGCCGCGGACGACGGCGACGAAGGCCAGGGCGCGTCCATCACGGCGGCCGGTTTCGCGGACGCCGCCGCGCCCGGCTTGTTCTCCGCGCAGCCCGCGTTGTTGTTGAACAAATGGAGGTTCTCTATCGTCAACGTTGTTCGCCCACCCTGTCAAATTTTTCAAAAACAGAAAAAAAAACACACGAAAAATGATTAGGATAACGAATCAATCGATTCCGGATGAAAATCGAGTCAATCGGGTGCATTGTAATCTCGAACAAAGCTGTCGAGCTAGTGGAACACACCCACAACCACCTTATTCAGGGTTGTAATCTCTCTTGAACGACATTCTCTGTAAAACGATATCCTTTTAGGCCCCATAGGGTTCTCTCGCCATGTTAAAGGGATTCTCAGCAACAAAATTTTCTGTATAACGAATTTTTGTTAGTTGTTAACCTTGAATTTCGTTTTAGAGAGCCCATCCGAACCAGCATCAGCATATCGAAAAACTCTGCCTCAATAAAATGCAACGCATTTTACACCAAACTGACCTCACCTTACACAGAAAAACTAATTCCATCGACCCCAGAAAAGCAAACTTCAGACGAAGCTATTCAGATTACACTGTGGTACCAGTTGAGAAGCATATAATTAAATCAACCAGATTTTTAAACCATTCTTCAAGCATTGCTCTCCAGCCGAAAGAAATACTATATTTCCAATATATTTATAAGGAAGTATGCATAAACTTTGATCTTGACTGAGTATAATATTTTCGTGGACGAAAACAGATTCAAGATCATCACTAAAGGTTCAAATCAATCGAACAAAAAGCCAAGAATAATAATTAGTTCATTGAGACTCATGATCACTTATTTTTTTCGATGCAAATTTCGCGAAAAAATCGCAAGATTTTAGGATTAATAGAGCGAGTAAAATATTCAAGCGTTGTATTCTTACTTTTCTCTATTGTATTTCGAAAGTAAGAGCGGTATTTACGTCGAAATGATGAATGAGCGACCCCAATATTTTATCAAATACGGTGTTGTAGTTCATTCCGCTATCGAAATGAAAGCTTTCATTACTATCCTGTACTTTGTATCTTCAGCAAAGATGCATTATAACTTTTCAAAAAATTTTAATCCAATATATTTACCGCATTTACGTGAGTCATGTTTGCAAAACAAAATTAAATGCCGTTTTTCGTAAGGATATAAATTTTCCAAAATTCTTCCCAGACGTTCGACTCAATATTGGAACCAAAGACTTCATCAACGAAAGTGCAGTTTAAAAACGAAATCAACGTGATGAGAACCATAGAAATGAAATGAAAACTAAAAAATTGATTCCTTCGCCATATTTACTCAGCATCAGCCATTCTTTACTTTAGACCCGCAGTTCAATCGCGAAAATTTGCCCAATTTCGACTGTAAGCTTACACAATAATCGTCTCGTGTTTAAAATAAAAATGCTACACAGTATGATTATTGTGCCAGCATGATAATTACATAGAATAAAAAGAATTACTTACGAGATACACAAGCTAAAAAGAAATGAGGGCATAGCCACATACATTTCGAAATATCGGGAGAAAATGCCTTCGCGCGGGCGCTTGCATAAACAAAAGATACAAAAACGCATTTAGGTTCCTTATCGCGAAAAATATATAAAACCGAAAGTGTCAATAGGCGAAACCACATGCTCGCCAATTTTCTTTCGTTTGTTCAAGCGACAAAAATCCCGCATTCTTCCTGTCTTATCTCATCTGCTTCAGGATGAGCATGTGCCGAGATGAGTCATCCAAACAGGATGCCCACTATTTCTTCACAAAAATTAGGAAATTTCATCAGTTTTGAATTACTAAGATTTCGGGTTTTTATATCGAAAGTTGCTTGCATTCACTTACAAGATTGATGATACAATTGACACCCCTTAATCGGACTTCATCCTCATTTCGCACCATTTAAAAAGCTGCTTCGATTAAAAAAAAATAACCTAATGCCAATTAAAAGTAGATCGATTTTCACTAAGTAATATCTCCAGAAGATTTTAAAATAACCATTTTAAAGTCAGCACCAAGTTCAGCTATTCTGTGACGTTCAATTTTGCGAGACACCCAGAAACCCCAATTTTTGCGTTTGCATCATTCGAAGTACTGCATAATTGAAAACCCTACACGGTCTCATCAATCAAAAAAAGTAAAAATCTTGTATGATCCACACGAAATACGACGAGATTACATAACTTCAGTCACGCAAAAACCGTCGGTCTTCCTTTTTTCTAAGAAATCGCCCGTCTGCAACAGGTCAGAGTTCATTGCCTCGAAATTGCTTCTAAAATTGGAAAGATGACACACGGAATATTACCAGTCGAGGGGGATTCGATAACAAAATGAGACAAATCTTCCGTGAAATTCCTGAAATTCTTTGGCGAGGTGAGATAAATGGGGAGAAATTTTCGAGCAGACTGATAAGACTTTTCCGACCCTGCCCTTCAAAATGCGGAGGGGGGAATTTAACCAAACGACGGTCCTCAAAACTGAAAGTACGAGGAATGATTCTTGAAATTGTTCTGTCTTGCGATTATCTTGCTTATATCTATTTCAACGAACGGGATTATTTTTAGACCAATATTTAACCATTTTTGGATCCTATTAAAATTTTTTGCTGACCTCAGAATCGAGAGAGCTGATAGTGTTTCCTTCACGGATTATCTGCAACACTTGTACGTTAATGCATTTGCAGAAAGCCTAAGTCCTGCAAATTGATTCCATCAACTTCAAAATATATCTAATAACGACCTAAACATTATATAAAATTATAAATGAAAATATCTCGAACACTGAGCGAGAATATGCAGTATAATCAGGACTGATGTTAAATAAATTTCAAGTGAAGATTACCATGAACAATTTCGCTATCGATTCCAAACTGAGGTTTTAATTTTTTTTAACGGGCAACTTTACGTCGATTGTGAAACTTTTCAACCATTCCTCATAAACACAAAAATCAAGAGAAAAAATCTTTAAATTCCGCAACTCAGTCCCTGAAAACCATACCTTCTACTCATTTATAATGAAACACGGAAGACTTCCGGAAATGTGTCTCATAAAACCAATAAAAAACTACCTCGAAACAAATAAAAGCACGTGCTTCAACCAAACATGAAAAAGAAAAGGTATCCGAGAAAGCATGGAAAAAAACAAAGATAAATTATATCAAGAGTTCGAAACCGGAGCCACATTCCGTCAATGAAACGCGGAATTTCGAGCGTTCGCTTTCAATTTCGCACGTCAGGTACCTCTTGCCATTTCCTTGCGAATTTCCTCATTTTTTCTTCTTCTTTCGAAAGCGAAAGTGAACAGGAGAGAAAAATTGCAAGATAAATTGAACTCAGTTCAGCAAACTGAACCAGTTCTAACTCATACAAGATTTTCTCCCTGACCTGCCGGCATATTTCGAAGACGTGATTTTTTTGAAAATCCCGCTTAGAATTCTCCTTTTGTTATCAATGGCCTCAGCGAATCGGTTAAACTGTGTCTTAACTCTTAAAATGAGTGATAGAAGCTCAAGTAAAAAAATTACCTACAAAATCAAACAAAGAACATTACGTAATCACCAAGTTCGTTCTTTGTGCCACTACATACTTCACAGCACTAAATAATAAACTTCAAGCAACTAATAGACCTTATTTTAAAATTAGCAAATTTCTTGAAGACGTCTCTTTTCATTTGAAACACGTTTGATATGCAGAAATTCCCGTCATGCGCCGTTAATAGCGAGTACGAAAGTAACCCATCACTCGTAAAAGGATTCGATTCAAATCCAATTTAATTTAGGGTTTTGAATGATTACCTGATGTTTGCAGCCGTTTTTGCGCGATTGGCCGGACAAGTCCTTGCCGGTTTTGGCGAAAACAGAGGTCACGGGAAGCAGGACTTCCTTCTTGCTCTGCATGCGACCGGCCGAAAAAGTTTCCACGCCGATCCCACTTTTTTGTCGTTGTTGTTTCAACACAATTGGAACAAAAACAATATTGTCGACAACAATATCACACACGACGACGACGACGAGCACTCATCACTTTTACTTCTTCCGACACATACAAATACACTCTTTTTTCACAGATGTAGCTACGTCATGACATGA
Organism: Notodromas monacha; assembly: GCA_905338405.1. Taxonomy (NCBI): domain Eukaryota; kingdom Metazoa; phylum Arthropoda; class Ostracoda; order Podocopida; family Cyprididae; genus Notodromas; species Notodromas monacha. The sequence goes on from CAJPEX010000502.1 coordinate 17,956, forward strand.
AGGTATTTCTTTTCTGTCTCACAAGTTCACTCGCGTTGCATTCTGTTCAACAGATCGGGAATTCGATTGGGTTCCTTTCACGTTTTCTTTGCAACTTTGTCCTGGCGAAGAAAACAAGTAGCCCTTCAGAACAGCAAAACACAGTTGACAAGCGGAACTTGATAATTGGAGAAGCGCGAAACATTCAAGAAGTTTAATAGCCTGAGGTTCTGGTGAAAAAAATAATATTTTTCTAATATGGTTAGAGGTCTCGATTTCCACGATGGCTGCTTTTCAATCGCAGACATGTCAAGAAACGATTTGAGATCATGTTACTTTACTCCATCTGCTACTGCCAAGATTTAAAATATTGTCCCGTTTTTATACGAAGTGCAAAGGTTAGTTTCGTTGGATGAGGTCAGCCATGACTTGGGATTTAGGTTAGGTCAGCTGCTCCTGAAGCGGGTGTCATTCCCATCAATCTCATCTGTCTACAAAAGTGAGGTAAGTTTGGATTGGTTCAAAACAGATGAGGTATGAGTCGGATGACTCAGACTTTCATCAGGTAAACTAAACCATGTGCAAAAGTATACCCTTCTTCTCTTATTTTCCTCGATGTTTGGAAAAATTCCACAGTTCCAGTCCAAAATTTTTTGAAATTTGAGCATCCCAGGGTAAAAAATTCGTCATGTGAGTTACTTTCACCCCATTAAAAAATTCGTTTTGCGAATTTTTCGTTGCGCGAGGGTCACTGCATTGAATGGATTAATGGATTAGATTAGAGTAGCGTTCAGGAGCCTGTACCAAATTTTTGAATATTTCATAACGGTATAAGTAAAAATGTAAAATAACATTGCAAAAATATCGTCATCAGAAATTCTTTTCGCATCGCCACTGCTGCGCGTTTCATTTCAGGACGACTCTCCTTCACAAAAGGTTCGAGACGTAATTGCCTCGTGAAGAGTTTCACGCACTGTTTTTAGCCATGTCACCGTCGTAAACGCAACGTCGTTGTAATTAAAGAGTGGGGTATAAATAAGTCCAGCAAGGATATGACCAAGAAAACATATTGAGTACCGTGAACAGCCAACCCCAGCTATGGTAATAAAACTCAAGAACACCATTTGACTTTCGATCAGTTATAAACTTATAATCGGTTTACGCACGGTTTGGGTTTTCAATGCAAAAAAAATTATCGGTATTTTCCCTTGCACCTTGCTAACAAAGGAACATTATCAACATCAACAATGTCATGGGGGAACAAAAGAGACCAAGGATCAGCTTTCACGCACCACGAAGATCGGCTTATGAGCTGGTCAAGTAATGACCTGTCGGATTAAACTGCAGGGTTCCCATCGTTTTACCCGAAGGAAAAATACAAGCTTCAGCAGCCAATAAGCTGAACCAAGCCCTTAATCGGCCATCACGAAGAACGGGATTAGTGAGCAGCAGCGCAAATTAACCCTGCATGTTGAATTCACAACTTCAACAGAGAAAAAACCACATAGCGAACCTCACTTGTCTTCCGGGAAGATCGGCAGCTGAATGAACACCGAATTAATTCGGAAGCGTGCGCGTTTTCCTCGAGCCGCACGACTCGCAGTAAGCGCGACACGAAACTTTTCCAAACCAAACAAACCCCCTCCCACCCCCCAGAAAGTTGACTGATATCTCAAATTTCGCAAACAACAAACCAAAAATCAACCTCATACCTCAGGAATGCGCACTTCGACACTTATCACAGTACGAACGCGCTTGAAATCTTGCATCAAGTACACTACACATACCAAATCTCGCGAACACCTCTTTCGAACTATTCGCTGAGTCACTCACAGAAATAAGCACTGTTCTTCATCCGCCACGAAGGAGCCAAGAAACACGTGCCTTATTCACCCAATTCACAGCACCAGGAAGCGAAAAACGGTGACCCAAGCATCACAGCGAGCGAGTTCCTTCTCTTCCTTCACTGGTCATCGTCGCAGAAAATTACTGCATGTCCGCCGCGAGCAACGCTCTGCGACGGAATGGCGGCGTGTGATGCGGAACGCCGCTGAACGCATGGCGTGAGTTGGTGTTCAGCAGGTAAGGGCACTCCGCGGGCAGAACAGCTCTTCTTTCTGGAGGGAAAGAAAGCGCTCAGAGGACATGGACTGCATTTGTGGTAAAACTGCAGAGAACTGTGCTGGTGGTAACCCGGTTTGTGGACGCTTCGCAGTTCACACAGCAGACTTTCTTGCCCAAGGGACTCGCATTCTACTATAATTTATGCTTCGGATGGCAGCTATACACTTAGCAGTGGCAAATTATGCTTGTAACGAAATTGAAGTTTGATTTATTGTTTCTGCAATGAATACAAGGTTCCCATCACATCCATTTTTTTCAGTGGAAGCAAGTTTTAAAATACATCTAGCATTTTTTAAGCATTTTTTCAGTATCTCCATAATTGATTGATGTATGTACGTTTTTCAAACTCCAGAAATAGAAACATAACTATGAGAACTCTTCAGATAGCATACATTCTTTTGTAAAGTAGCATAGATGATGGTATACAATATTTTTGAGCGATGAAGTTGCTTTATCGCCAATATTCACTTCATACAGGAGCATATCCTGCTTCCAATAGACGCATAAAATTATATGACACATGTATACTGGCTAACACAGCATCTTTTAAAGCAAATAAAATCACAATACATTTAGTAGGGTATATACTGCTGATTCATTTTTCCTTTATTTTTTCTGAAATTTCTGATTGAGGTACACTTATTGTTTCAGCGCGATGCCTTACATAAAGTATTACTGAATAAGAAAGATAATACTGTATGCCGCACATCACGGAGTCGGAATAGCGGCAAGAGGAATTCATCCATTTTTCAGAATCAGCAAATTCAAATCGCTCTGAAGAATGTCTCTTAGTAATGATGCAATATTTTCCTGTCCACACATAATTATGTTCTGCTTCTATACAGTGATTTGAAATATATAAATACACTTCTACAGTATTAAAATTACATTGAATGGCTAACCATCATATCGTAACACAGGAGAGAATACAGTTAACAAAGGTTACTTCTGCTTAAGCCTCACATATGTAAAGCAAATTTTCAACAAAATGCAAATAAAACTTGAATTTAAAAAGGCTTGACCAGGAAGAAACAATCAAAATGAGAAGCGCACACACCGCATTTTGCACTTGAATGTAGACTTTTAGGGGATATTGTTTATGCTACACAAACTGCACTTGAAGGGATTAATGATCAAAAGCACCATGAATTTACGGACTCTCTCTCTCTCTCTCTACAACGAATTCAGAAGATAGCTTTTCGCAGAGAACACCTATTCAATAATAAGTTGATAAGTGACGAGCCTATATGAGACTAAAAATTATTTTACACATGAGATTGTAGCATGCAGACAATATCATGGTAGATCTGAAGCCTATACATATATGTACTTGTGCACACAGAAGTCTGTTGTCAAAATAAGGCCATAAATATACAGTACGATATAGAAATACAGTATCATGTTTGTATAAACGGAGGTCATGGATGTTATTCAGTAAAAGCCGAATTTTCAATTTTAAAAGCCAAAATACCATTTTCCCTACACAGCTCACACACACACTACTTACCTATAGATGCCATCAGCAAATTGATGCACGCTGCATAGCCCCCCATCATCTCAATTATTAATTAAATTAGAACCGAATTCCTCAAGGTTGAATAATTGGAGTATAATGTTAACCATAAGTTGTCAAACGAATACTTTTTCCGAGAGAGAATCTCAAATAAAAAACACACAAGAGTAACAGATTAGTAACGTACCACAAGCAACGTTTTATTACACATACACCGATCACATGTAAAATGTCAGCAACCGCAACTGACAGCGACATCTATATCACAATACTGATGACTCAAGGAACGGCAATCACGACTTCTGTTTCGGTGGTGTCATTGCATTCCCCTCGGGATAACGAACCTTGAATCGTTCCTCCAACTCTGGGTCGACCAAACGTATTCCGTCCAGCTGATTTCCCAACGTTATCCTTCAAATCAAAAACCAAATAAATATTTATGGCATACGAGTAAGGTATATTTCTTCTTTTTACGAAATCAAAATCACACAAATTTACGTTCCCCAGTATTTTAATATCACTTACCTGTATCAGTTTCTCGAAACGAAATTCAACATCTGAAGGAGAAGCTAACTAATTTACATCCCACTGAACCTAACCCAACCCAAGTGAAGACCAATCAATTTGACTAGATTAAAAGAATCCAAAAATTAGAACCTACCCCTAAAATTTTTTTAAAACCTGTCCAAATCGAATCCACATTTTAAAAAATAACCGAACCAGATTCACTTCGACACCTAAGCCGAAAAAAAAACAGAACAGAACCCCAATTTACGTGAACCCATCAAAAATGATGTGAAGTATTAAATTAGGACCTTACAGGAAATATAACATATACATAACAAAAATCAAAATGAACAACATATGGAAAATGTGGGGATAGCATATAAAATGGAAGGACACGAAGACCAATGTGCTCCGTTTACCGGAACAGAAGCAGTAGTTTACCACTGGTTTAGTAGTGTACAGTATATTAATTTACCAGTTTGGCTGAGCATTATGTTGCCTCCCGAAAAGCTCTATTTTCCTGGTTCCAGGAGACAAACGTTCGATGATCCCATAAATTTCGTCCGGTTTATGCGAAGTGGCTCGCACTTCAGCTACGATGACGTCGCAGTCAAGACCACGATTAAGTTTATCAGGATTCCCTTTCATCCCAACCTGAAGAAAAAAAAACATTATTTATAACTTGTTCCCACGAAAATATGACCTAACCGTATTTACTGAAACACGAATTGCATGACATTGGTTCTCAAAAACGTCATGAAAGTTGCATGTGAATGTAGGACGCGATTCCATTAGATTATATGTCATACGCAAAAAAGTCCCGACTGTTTCGAGCCATTTTCACGTTTATTTGAATAAATATGGCAATTAAATAATTAATTATCGTACATCTCCTCAGCACAACTCTCGATATACAGTACGGTACAGTATAATAAAGATTTAATTTACTTACCAAGCAATGTTCTTTTCCATGGTTCAGCCAATGTCCAGTTCTGCCCGTGCGAATGATTCTCTGCAACTGATTTGTCTTCACCCAAATGAGTTCATCCACTCGCTCATATCCCCACAGGGATAAACATTCTCTTCCCAGCTCCATGGCTCTAAAATGAATATAATAAATTTGAAAACAATTTCTAAATGCTTGCAGAAATCAGGCGGATAAAATCGAACACGCAATACCCAGGAGTCTCGTAATTTACAAAATGTAACTTCCGCAGAAGAGAAGTTGACGTGAGTAAAAAGTACAGTATTTCCGAAAACCCGGTTACAACAGTTCAATACTGTACAAAGAAGTGGCACAACTTTTCAACCAATCCTGGTATACCTGGATAATTTGTACAAATAAATAAATGAAAGTCGCACCTGCCGGTGACCCACAAGAAAATGAGCCCATCATCTTGCAGACAAGGTACATTCAACTGCCGCATTTCGTCGTCAGACATAGTTCCGTACGGAAGCTCCATGTGAATATCCCACGGAGGATCAGCCATGACCACAGAAAACTTTCCCAAGATACTCATATCAAAGAATCTAAGATCACTCTGAATCCATTGTGGCGGTAACAACACCGTTGATTCACTGGGTCGCATCATCACTTCGTTCGCTTTATTCCGAATATCTGCTGCCGATGTTGAGTCTGCCAATTCCAAGGAGAGAACCTCTTCTTTTTCATCTCGTCTCACAGCTGCCCCTTCGTAATCAACTTGATAGTGAACATACCTAATAGAAGAACACATTTCAAAGTAAAACAGCAACACAATCTTTAAAATAAAGGGTGCATGTTCTACGCACTGAAACTAGATTCAATTTTAACCCGTTTTCAAGACTGTGCTCACACAAATTTGATTGAAATACTACGAGAAGAAGTTTTCGAAAAATTTTGATCGCACGCGGAAATCAGTCGTTCATTGAAGGAACATACTTGCAAGAATCCATGTGAAAACAGGTGTTCAGAAAAGAACAATCCCCCAATGCTTCATCCGTATGTTTCTGAATAATTTTTCGGAAGTGCAGCTTCCGACACAAAGAAGATGACGAAGACAGCTTTAACCGGGCTCTCACACATTCATCACGTGTTCCATAAGAACAGAATTCTTGTACTTGAGTTCCTTCGCACAGAAAAACGAAATTTTCGTTTTCAATGAAAAACGGGTATTTCGGGAAGCAAAGGAAAAATGAGAAAACACGAACCTCCCTGTGATCTGAAACGCTCAACAGTTGATCTTTCTTTGGCAGTCGGTTTGCTAAGCAGCTCAAGAATTTCTTCGCCAAGCTTTTTAGTTTCTCGTTCTTTCGTCGTTCTCATAGACAATAATCTCTGCAAAATTTTTCGGAAAAATTGGGACGATCTTCAATTGTCCAAAAAACACAGAAGACTTGAACAAAATCGACTAGTATACGAGGATTACTTTTGCCAGCATTTGGTTCCCTAGATACAACGTACGTAATTTTTTCAAGAGAATATGGACCAGTACTTGATCATTTGATACTGTAGGTTTATCTAGAATAATATACCGTAATTTTAAAATATCCTCAGAGACGAAGTACAGTATTAAAATGAAAACCTTCGTTACAATATGATCCATGACATTTTTAAAACTATGAACTGATATAAATGAACGCATCATTAGTACTGTAATAGAAAACAATTCATATTAGCGACTGAAACAAAAAAATCCAGGCGACACTTAGAGAATGGCGAGATTCGGCAATTTTGGCATCGAGACAAATATAAGCAAAAATTATTCTTCTGAGACAAACCATGATATCGTCAGGAGCAGATGAGCCAACAGTAGATTCTTCCACTTTACTCGGAGCAGAGGGTTTCACTTCTTCGGCAGAACTTTCACAATCTTTAAGAACAGTTTTGGCTTCTTTCTTCACAGAAGTCGTGGAAGCATTTTGGATAGTAAAACCGCTTTGCCCCGACTGCACCTCACCAACTTCGGCACGAATTTCATTCGCGAACATCCACAGTTTATCGTATTCCACTGCTGTCACCTGGAACTCGATTTGCTTGCTTTTCTGCACTTCGCTGACCCTGAGGGAATCAAATCAACCAGTGACGCACATTTTACAACACAAAACAAATGAAAACTGTACTCACGTTATCAATTCTTGGACAGCAAATTTTTTCAGCAAATTTGTGACTACTGGAAGCGCGATTTGCCTACTTAGCACGCCGGAAATGTGCTGAATAAGCGAAGATGCATCGATGGGCAATGAAACACTTGCGTCGCATAACTTGGACAAAAGTTCGAATTCCACGGCAGGGTCTTTCAGCGCAGGACAATTCATGAGATCGGGCTTCAAATCGGGAAATTTCGCCGCTGGAAAAGATATATGCAAAATTTCAAAACCCACGAGAAACATTGCCATCACACTTTCATGAAGTGGCCAGCAAAGGCCAGCAAACGCTGCTCAGATCATGCCGAATTTTACAATACTGTAATGCAAGGTAATTTTTTTCCAAATGAGCACAAAAAAACAAGTGGCGTCTCAGGAACTAAGGTTTTCGGGATTTTTGAAGAATACGGCAGAGCGACTTAGAGTCACAAACAAAAATGTGTCCAAGTCCCAAGCGCCGAAAAATTACAATGCGTCTTAAATATTCGCGTAAATGCGATCAGTGAAATAAAATTTCGGAATAAGGGCTACGGTATTTCAAAAAACTATATTCACGCGGTTCGCCAGATGACGACCCTGTGTTATCGCAGGACGACGACGTAACAACGTCCTTCAGCAGACCCTCGCGCTCGCGTTTCCGCTTTTGCATGCGCTCCATCAAACTGTTCTTCCGCATGATGAATTCCTGCATATCCGACCACGTATCGCTGTTCGCCATGACCACGAGCTGTTCGACACAACCCTCAAAAACTTATCTGGAAAAACACGTGCAAGATTCCGCAGAATTACTCGGTTCAAATCCCGACAGAAAAAAACCCTGACCCTCTTTTTTTCAAGCACTGACGAGAAAAATGCCGGAATGCAACAAAAATGCTTTTATTTATGACACGAATTCACGCAGATGGAAAACAATTCAAGACATGGCATCAACAGCTGCTTGAAGGGAAGCAATCACAGTATCCAAATTTTTTCTTTCGAGTTCCATTAACACAGTTTTGTTTTTGGTGGTCAATTCCAACGACAGCAATGGCTGCAGTAAACGAGGCGCTTCTGATGAACCCAGACACATCTGAGAACAAATTTAAAATGTCAAATGCACAGATTAACAAATGGTATCTGATTTTGCATGCTGTTCAGAAGAAATTATCACACAATCATATTTGAAAATTATATCATTAATAAATAATTTTCCTGAAATTGCTGTACATTCATCACGGATTTTTTTAAACACATCCCTCAGAACTCTCGATTTGAAATTCAAACATTCAACACACAGCAATTTGGCCTTTATCAACTCATGAAATTTCAATTGCTGGAAAGCATTTCAGATTTATGGACATTGCTTAGAATGACAACTTGGGTTAGATTTTCAAAAACTTTAATAACATTGAGATTTTATAAATTTGTCAAGACACTCATCAATTCTCAACTCTTTCAACGATGAGAATTGGAAGGATTTAAAAACAAGAAGAGGAATGAAGCAACCAATCGGCACAAAATGAGAAAATCCTCTAAAGTGAGGTGATCCTTAAATGAGATAATTCTTAAATAAGATAATCTAAGCTGCCCTTTTCTTGCTTGAAAAAAGGTGAAAATTTATCATGGAAACCAACATCCTGAAATTAAATAAACTTACATTGACTTCCCAGTTATGGAACAGAAGTCGGTTTGTAGATTGCAACGCAGAATTTCTTTCAAGAACTTGCTTCCAATCAACTGATGTTTCTTGGAAAACATTATCCAGGATATTTTGAATCTTTGTTGAGTTCTGCAATAAAAACACCAATCTTACACATTCTGCTTTTCAACAGTCTTCTGAATTACTCACGTTCCAGAAGTTATTTCCACGCAAACTGGAGAGAATGATTTTGTCTGCAAACTTCATTCCCTCCCCAAACTGACTGATGGTCCATTTGTCACAGAAGTCTTCATATTTGGGTGCAGATAAACCACTTAATTTATTTAAGTTTGCATGCAAAAACTGTGAAATAAAAAATAGACTAAGGCAAAGCTCTTTCTGTAAATATAATTCCAATTTACCTGCTTCAGTTCTTCATCTGACAAATCTTCCATTAACTCCATAGCACTGTTCTGAAAAAAAATGTCAATCCTGAGGATGATAATGAAATATCAAAAGATTGAAAGCAGAAAATCACCATAAAATGAAAAAAAAAAGATTACAATTTTCATTGCAGGAATTCCTGTACAAAATTTGGAAACACTTTAGAAAAAAATTCCTCTTCATGAACATAAATCCATACACCGTTAATTATAATCAATACTCTTGATGGATTCACTTAATTTTTTAATGTTGAGGTTAATTATTTTTTGTTTCTTCTTCAAATTGTTCAGTTGTTGCATAAGTAATCAGATAATTTAAATATATTAAATGAATAATTCAATGAAATGATTCAGGTGCAACCCAAAAAGCAAAGCAGGACAAGAATATTCCTGGCACCAGTTGCATTTCAGAACCACACCAAAACCACGCAAGAAAATTGAGCTTCACAAATTTCAGATCACACCAACTATACCGGGCAGCTGATGTCCGATTTTTTTTGATTCACTGCTTAAAAGTAGCTCATCGTTTGATTTGTCCAAGGTAGCACCGCAAATTCTGCTTGAAACTGAAGAAAATGCGCGGGAATGCTAACAAGACAAAAGTTTCAAAATAGCGTACCTGCAATATTTTTCTTGACAAAAAAGAGGAGGCAAAACACAAAATACTTCTCCATAGATTCTTGGCTGTGAACTATTTTTCCTCAGGCACAAAACTTGCTCAACTTTTTGTATATCACGTTCACTTGAGTGTCTTCATGGGTTCAACACCTTGATTCTTTGCTAGGATTTCCTGGGAAATTGAAACGAGAAAATGATTGAAATCCACCAAAAATTTGAGGAAGATTTCCTGAATAAAACATTGACATTTGAGGCATGTTCATAAATTTGCCGGTCTTGCGCATCCTTTGTTGCGTAAATGGATATTGATGTTTGCTTCATTGCACAAGAATGTATAATTTTCCAACCATTGCTTTTATTTTCAATCGCCCTCACAAAATCTCTCCGTGATTAGGAAGATTTCAAACAAGAAAGTCGGTATGAAAATAGCCATAATTCTTTGAACAGCCAAATTTTGATCCATTTCTCAAATAGGCAATAAGAATAAAAAATAATAAAAAACTCACAGCCCTTGACAACTGATTTTGATGATACAGGATACCACCGCGTTTCTCCGTTGCGGTGATCCAGGAACGCTCTGGATCCCCGGCAATAAGCACAGATTTTTCCGGGTCCACCTTCACACACATAACCAAGTTGGAAAAATGATTCAGTATTTCAAGTAAAACTAAAAAATTACAATTCAAGAACTCACAGGTTCAAAACTTCGCAGAGTTTTGGCAAGGTCTTTCATACTAGATTCGTAATCACTACTGAAACACGAGGGATCAATGGCTGCGAAACACTGGCCCAGATTTGCAGGTCTCGAGTCTGCAGAAAGCCACATTCGGATATTCGGCCCATACGCTGATCCTGCAAAAAAAAAAAAAAAACGCATTCACGAGATATTAACTGCAAATACATAAAAATCTTTTACACGGACGTTCATCACGCAGGGACATTTGAATATTTTTTCAAGAACCGTTTTCTGACTGGTATGTGTTGTCACTCACAACCCCAGAGCAACTTCGCTGTTATAAAAGGGAGAAAAAAAGGCACTTTATTTAAATTCAACGAAGAGCACATTTAATTCCTTTAACGTCTAAAACGCAAAACAAAAATTTGTTCTAATCCTCTCTAAATCAAAATCCTGCCAGTCAAAATGCACGGGCGAGTCATTACCCAACTTTGATAATGAGTAATTTCTTCAGATGGTTATTTACTAGCCGTATTACACAAGGCAGGCATCATACAAATAGAGAATGCTGCATAAAATCATGTCCATCAGACCACAAAAGATACGTACCTCCCAGTATTCCACAGAAGAGATCCACCATCAATCCAAGCCCGTAACCCTTGTACCCTGAATGCAACTCATCACCGCCCAATGGTAGTAGAACACCACGTGCCGCTGGTAAGGCTTTCGCAGGATCTGTCGCAGTATTTCCTTGTGCATCCAGTGCCCAACCCGGAGGAATCTTAGCTTCTTTCACATGCGCAATTTCCAATTTTCCTACAGCTACTGCAGATGTGGCCATGTCCAAGTTGAATCCACCTACAATTCACATCCACCGAACTATACCACATTCGAATCTCAAGAGAGTCTTGTACAGTATCATGAAAACCACTCAAGAGTTAAACTGCTGAATCATGTCAGTTCCTGCAATAAACAAAAACTCAGGATACAAAAACAGAATCTGAAAAGCGAAGTTTACCAGGTGCAGCAACCGCCAAAGGATTGGTTCCCAAAGCTGGCTTTTTCCCTCTAGTTGGAGCAACTAAAGGTGATGTGTTGGTCATAGATATGCCGACCAAACCCTCAGCAACAGCTTGTTCAGAATACCATCCAGCGATGCCATAATGATTTGAGCCTTTTGCTGTCACCCAACCGACTCCAACTTGTTTCGCCTGAGGAAAAACGAAAGTTATGAAGAAAAAATCAAATATACGTCAAATGCGAATGAAAACCTTATTAATCGCCAACTGCATACAAAAATTTCCGACAACCGGACCCAAGGCATTATTTCCATCAACCCACGCTGTAGCAGGCGACTCCTTGAGAATCACTGGTATCGCAGATCCATCACAGGTGTTCGCTTTGATATCATTCACGTACATCTCTTTGAAAACAAAAAAGAAACTCGAATGATATCGCACTCACTTTTGACAAGGCATCAAACGATCCAAAAAAGAACAAGGGCTGGTTCTAGTTTTGTGAATTTCTTCAGAATGGATGAATTACTTATTAGACTTGAGACAATTCCTTGATTTTCAATTACAAACCCGACTTGAGCAAATTTCAATTCAAAAATGTAGGTCTTCAGGGACTCCACGAAAATTGCCACGATGTCACTTCGATGAATCATGTTTTTTCGCATTATTGACACAGGAGTTCGAAGTATACGGTAGCTTTTGCTTTATCGTCTGAAAATTATTGGTACAAGCAAATGGGACAAATCTTTTCTCCTTAGTTTGATGAGGTACACTTCAGAATCTTCGACTATTTTAAATTCCAAACTGGTGGGAGTAAAACTCGTATTAATAGCCAGGAAACAAATATCGCAGTACAGTATTTCGCAAAAATCCCGTTCATTCAGAAATACTCAACAAATAAAGCAAAATACTGAGAAAGCTAGCAAATCTCAATTGCAAATTTCAATTAAAATGATAATTTACCAAAAATATCGGTAACAAACCAAGTCGATTCAGCCCATGGCTAAAATGCCCTCGTTCATCAGCTGCCACCAGGGTGTTCGCAAGTGAAGCAGCAGCCGTTGCATCAGTTCCAACGCTGATCATACAATCAATCATAAACCTTCTGGCTTCCTGACATGAAACACTTCGTTTTCTTTCGTCGTCTCCTACACTGACACTAGAAAACGGTCTAGAACTCAAAACAGTCGTTCTTCCGACTAATCTAAGAACACAAGCTTTCATCGCGAATAAAAGCGAAAATCTAGAACCATACGGAAAATGAAACTTCCAACTTGAGGTAAAAACAGTCGAAACAAGCATCCTTCCACATGTGAACAGCAGGCAAGTTAATACTGGTTTCTCACACCAGATACCCGTTAAGTCTACAAAACCGAAAACGAAAGTGAACTCCTCATCACGAAAAATAAAAATTGGCGATAATAAAAGGCAGACAGAGTTCATGATCCGAAAATCGAACTAAGTAACATACGCAAACAAATTCCCACCAATAGCAGAGATTAGGAAGCACAAACGACAGACACTCGGAATCAAGTCATTCCCTCATTAAAAACGCGAATAACTCAGGAAAACCGTCTCTCACATTGAGTCACATCTTTGAGGGGATCAAAAAAATGAGGAAATTCACTTGAAAAATTACGTTTTAATTCTTGATAGCGTGGCACCGAATCGAAAGAAAATCACTGATCCTTCTTCGCCCGAAAGAAATCCCTCAGCGAACTGAATCCAGTCCTGAATTCAGAATGCATCGAAAACGATCCCCGTATCCAGGCCGGAAGTCCACGCTGAATATCCGGCCTACCGTATCTCGTATCCAACAACAAAATTGCTGCATAATCAGCTTTGTGTCTGATCGCACGACCAATAGACTGATTCAAAGCCTTCAAGCATAAATTCTCGTAATGCTTTTTACCCGACCCAGGTCCACGTTTTTCGTCCAAATGCTTCAGCTTTTCCTGCAGTTCCGGGGATTTCGAGTTGGGGTAAGGGAGACCGACTACGGCGACGCAACGACCGAGATCATCGCCAAAATTTATCCCCTCGCTCATTTTTCCGCCGATAACTGCAAAAAGCATCGCTCCTCCCGTAGTTTCTATGGATTTGGCATATGCAGAAAGCACCTTGTCAACGTCCGAGGAATTTTTAGGCTCTCTGAAGAAAAAGAAACAATGAAAAAAATAAAACATGTAATGTACAATGCACAAGGAGTTTCCCACAGGTCTTCCGGATCACACAACTTTCATAGCCATGCAATGAAACTTTGATTTCCTTCGCAGGAACTGAAACTTGATTTTAAAAATACTTCTCGAGCACAAGAACATGAAAAATGAGTACAGTATCAACATTTTTCTTGTGCAATGAGAATTTCCATCAGGAAAAGACGCACCTTTATATAACTTCAAGAGTTTGTCAACACAATAAAAAAGCTCTCAGACGAAACATTACCGCTTACACCAGTTTTCAGTTAGCGTTAACATTTGTGTCACAATTATCGTTCGCATTTTGTTAAATAGTGATACAGTAGTAACAAACCTGAACACTGCTTTCCTCGACCGCAGCTTTTCTAGAACCCCAGTCTCACTGAAAATCTTCACTACTTCGGCCTCGAATCCATAGGACGGAAAAAATACGACGAATCCTCCAGAAAACAAATTAGTTACGGCGCACAAAGTAGCTCCCAACTCTTTGATACATTCAGCTCGTTTCTCAAACACGAATTCAAGATTTTTCCCAGAGCAGCCTTTCGCCAGTCCCAGACAACAAATGTTACTTGCAGGAACCACGTGACCGCAGGAAAATTCCATGAGCCTCGTTTCAGGCTGGTTGGCGAATAGCTCGTGCCGAAACTCTTCACCAGGCTTCATGGTGCCACCGGCAACAATAATGGCTCTAGCAGAATCCACTATGGATTTGAAATGCTCACTGGTGTCCAACAACATGTACTGAAGACTGCATGTCCCAAAGGAAGTCGTTTTTTTTATCACTATCTTTCCTCCAACGTCTCGATTCGTTAGAGCTTCGACAAATTCCAGGATTTGCAACAACGGCGAGTTCCTGACATGAGGCTTCTGCGGAGCTTCTGGCTCCTTGACTTCATTTTCTGGGACCGAGGATTTCTTTTCTTTCGGCTTAGCGTAAGTGGTCAGAAAGGCCTTCAGCTTCGATTCCGGCGTAGCAACAGGCGGCTTCTGTAAAAATAAGTTTTATTTTTAACTGAATATTTTTCCATTATTCAGTAACACACCTCGGAAGGTTTCTCATCGTTTTTTTCGCGGTAACCGTAAAGCTTCTGCGGAAGACGAATGGCTCCACAAAATTCTACAAGCTCGAATAGATTCAAGGCATCCAAATTGGATTTGAAGACGAAGTTTGGAGAAGAAATAATTTCGGCTTCCTCTTCTTTCAATCCAGTCGAGTCTTCCGGAGAGCACTTGCCTGGTTTTCCTCCCAAGATTTTCAAAAGCTTCGACAACACGAAGATAACTTGCGTAATCCGAACCTACCCCATATTACAATAATTATCGTACTGAAATCAAATATCGCAGTCAGCAGGATGTTAAACAGAAAAATATCTTTTCAAAGCTCTCGGAAAAAGGAATACAGTACTTTTCGAATATTCTTCACGCAGAAAAAAAGAACTAATTCTTCCGTACACCACTTTTCGAGTCCAATTTTGGAGGCACGGTGCCTCCTGTTGAATAGAAATGAATTTTTCAACGAAATGTATTTTCTTAAACGATGTTATCATGCATTGAAAAACTCAGCTCTCGCACAAGAAACATTAATGGTTATCAATAATGTACGAACATTAAGAGAACAGACACGTTTTTCACAAACCTTGTTCCGAGGAGAGAATCGCGTTCTAAATTTGTCATGGTATTGATTAACTTGAGAATACGCAAGACACAGTTGTTCACCAGTTATTTTCGCGTTATGAATACTGGCGACGGTGTCGGCGAGATTATGAGCTTCATCGATGATCACAACAGACCCCTTCAGCTTGATACCACACGTTTTCCTGGTTTTGGAATGTAGAAGGATATTGTAGGGAAGAGCAACAAGCTCTGCGAGTTCAACGGCTTTCCTGGACGCATAATACGGACAAGCTTTCAAATCTTCCCCAGATTTCTTCAAATCTTCGACATCCATCACTTTGGTCAAGGAGACATCGGCTAATGCTTGAACCGCATCCGCGCGAAGAAATGGACACGAACACAAATTCTCCGACTTTCCTTTTCGCTGTTTCTTCGCCACATTTCCATCATCGGATTTCTTCGTTACTTTCGACGACGACTGCTTCATTTCGAGACACCGCTCATTGATGAATGAGGGGTTTCCAAGTTTCAAGACTGATTGGTTGATACACAAATTGGCGCGGGATGCCAAAGTGATGGCACGCGTTTCAGAATAAGGACTCTTCCGAATTTCACCGAGGAATTGGGAAAGTTGTGAGTGGGTTCTGGAAGCAAAAACAACCTGCGTGGGCGTGAACCAAGTTTCTTCTTCTTCGATATCTTCTTGAAGCGGTTCAAGCGAATCTTCGGCTTCTGATTCATCATTCAGAGGATTACTACCACTTTCAGACAAAGTCACGTTCTTCAGAAGAGCAGTCTTCAAAGCGTTGTAATCCTTTCGTATTTTCAGCACACTCAGATTTTGCACACGGCGGTCCAGTTCTTCCGCAGACTGAAGAGACTTCTTCGCTTCTACAAGAGCTGCTTGGATTTGAGACGCTCGGTAACCACTCGTAAGCCAATCTTCGTCATCCGACCTAATGGCTTTCGCGTGCTCAGCTTCAAGAGTAGAAATAGACGTCTTCAGATCCACGCGACGCTTCTCTTCAAAATCCTTCAACCACTTCAATGATCCACATATCAAGCTGAGTGATTTTCCGGTTCCAGTAGGACTTTCAAAAATGCCGAGCTTGGATTTTTCGCAGCATTCATATAGATTAGCCATGAAATCTTTCTGGATGGAATAGGGTTCAAATGGAAAAGGGAATTCCATTTTCTTCGATTATCACACGATATCAATGGATTGCAATAGAAAAATAAAACATTTAATGAATTAAATCTTCATCCCGAAGACGGACACTAAACATATGATGGTCTTGCTCTCCCAGCGCACAGAACAGGATCCGTCGGTTTCTGAGTCCCAGTAAGTCTGCGCGTTCGCATGCAACCCAGTTGCATTTGCTTGAGCAATAACACAGGTAACTGGAAAGCGAAAAATTGAATTAACATATTGAAAACTTACAGGTGGTTGTTCGGAACTCACCAACGTATTTGAAAGGCTTGCTCAGAGATGTGAACCGAGCTAGGGTTTTTGATACGAGCTCGTTGGTAAGTTCACCCACTTTTGAACCATTGTATGTAACACCACTAAGCACACTTTCCACGGTATCGTGTACAATGGCCTTGCTCGCTTCAACGTCAAACTTTTCCTAAAGGCACACAAGAAATGAGAAAGTGTGATCATGGTGGAATAAATGATGCTTACATCATCCAAAACGGAGGTTACTCCATTCTCAGCCATGACCTGCGGTAAACGTCGCACCAAACTGACTGCTCACCAAACGATTTTCGTCAAGAAAGACGAAAACCATGAAACACAATCCAATGAAGACGTTTTCCTGACTCGGTCGAACACTGCCACACACTTCATCAGCAGAGTGCCGGGAGCCCGCACACGGCACGTTAAACTTCGCCACATAGGTGTCGCTGTTATCGTGCAACAGTGTACATATATCGTGCACTGTACTGTACCGTCCATTGCTGTCTCACACTGGGAATCAGGCACATTACATTACAGTATGTAGACTCATATACAGTACTGTACAAGCTGTGTACAGTATACATTTCCTTGTCGTTGCTGACTACTTCACGGCCATCCTCTCACTAAGATTCTTGGATGAACATGACTTCGTGGAGACCGTTTTCACGTTTTTCAATTGCGAAACGTACACTTCGTGCTCGTCGTGCTGAGTGCCGAGCTCTTCCATTTCAACCACGATGGTATAACAGCAGTTGTACTGTACAGTATATGCTTCTCTCGGATGCTGGCTGCCGAAAACCGCCCGGGAAACACATCAGTTATGCAGAGATTAATTATGCTGCTTCCAGCTTGTGATCGTATTTACTTAATTGAAAATTAATGGATGGAATCCTTTGTTATTTTAGAGATTACTTTTAGAAATTGAAAATTTTTCCTTTTGAGAAATCGATATTCATTTTGAGAAATTGTAGATTCGTGCATTGGAATATGAAATAAATAGGCTGATCCAAGAGGCTATAAGGCCGGGAGCCGATGTTAATTTTATGAATACTGTAAACGCTGCTGATGGTCTCTATGTTCAGGAGCAAATAGTCCAAATACTGTACCCTTAAATACGTAGTGTAGCAGTAATCGGGATTTCGTCCTTATCTAATTTGAAGTACAGTATGTAAATGCGGCAAATCTCTTAAATAACTCATAAGAAAATTTTTATACAGTACTGCTGTGTACATATAGGTATGGTTAAGAATCGTGCCGATCGAGAAAAAGGTAAAAATATATACTGTATTAGGCCAATAAGATCTGTTTCATGGATGGATCCTTTTATGGAAATAGCAGATGAAAGAGAAGAATAAGCGACATGGTATGGTTCTAAGCGTGTATAATCGTATTGATGTATATTTTGATGTAAGATAAATTCATTTTGGGGGGTTGTTGTGGCTGCATGAATATGAACTTAAAAAATGTAGTTACGAGTCAATATTCTTATTCACAGATAGGCATGGTTGCTATCAAACAGCAAACTCGTGGCATTTTGTGTCGTAGTGTAATACTGCTGTACTGTCGTACGATTTTGAGGCATAAACAGAACAGATTCGGAACCGAAGGAAAAACCGAATTTTCCTGAACGCTCGTCAAACATTAATTTACTTCTTGCAAGTACTGTCATCTTCGTCAATACGAATCCCGTCGACACGTATAGTGACGGTACATTGAGAGAGATAGATCTAATTGCTGGTGCTCTGACATCGTTTTCTTTTGTGATTGGTTGAGGCGTATGATTTGTTTTCTTGAGAA
This sequence comes from Notodromas monacha, assembly GCA_905338405.1. NCBI lineage: Eukaryota > Metazoa > Arthropoda > Ostracoda > Podocopida > Cyprididae > Notodromas > Notodromas monacha. Next base: position 36,647 of record CAJPEX010000502.1, read on the forward strand.
GTATCGGAACAGCTTTCTTTGACTGAAATTCGTCATGATTTTCACTGCGCATTTCTTAGGCGAAAGCTTTTTCATCGAATATATATACTGGAACGCTGCTGCTGGTATTGCACATTTACAGAACAGCCTTATTTGCTGTTGAAACGTCGTGTACTTCGAAACAACTTTCATCATTGAGATCTGTTGATAACTGTTACCAAGAGTAATCGAAAAAATGGCGTTTTAATATTGAGCGTAAACTTTGCAATGCCAAAAGAGCGAAGAACATTCGGGGGGGGGGGGGGGGGGAAGGGGAATTTTTTGTNGCGAAGAACATTCGGGGGGGGGGGGGGGGGTAAGGGTAATTTTCTGTTGCTTCTAGTTTTGCTACTCAACATTTTCTTTTTCAAGTATATTTTTTATAATCCTTGCTCTAAAATCACATATTCCTAAAAATTATGATGAACTAACAATATAATGCTCAGTTTATCACAATATGTATATATAATGGTACATTGTACAGTATATACTTGTGATGCATTACAAATGCATTAGTAAAAAATGCTTTACAAATAAATAAATTATGCATCACTATAGTGTAACAGTTCCTGAAAATAAGAAAGTTGCTGCAGAAAGCTGGAGGCATGTGTCAATTAAAAGAATATTTATTTTGCCGAGGCAATTTTCTTGGGATGGTCCATGGCTAATATCGTGCATTCAAATATATACGGCACAATCATTTCTATATACATTGCATTCACAGAGACTGATTTCTCTTTCATTTCACATTTCAATAGAAGTACAGTAGCAGTACAAGTCATCAATCACTGTAGACAGTGAGAAAGAAATATATTTATATAAACATGCTTTTACAAAAAGCATCACACACTAATTCAGTGTGACATGAGGATGAAGAAACCAAAACAAGGAAGCTGCAGGGGGAAAATTTTGTCTTTTTCTGTAAAGAAGTTAATTTGAATGGAGGGAAAATCCTTGCATCAAGTGTTAATTGTTGTTGGTCAACATACAGCAGTTATTACTTGGTGGCACATAAATGTTATATGGGAGTCTATTTATAACACTTTGCTGTTCTTTTTAGTTAAAACTCCGGGGATGATCAAGGAATATGCAACAATGACTTCAATAAACTGTCCAGCTTCCATATATCTAGTAGATGGTACAATTGATGCAGCAGCAGCACCCTGCGTTTTGTTTACTTACCACAGCAACTGTCTGTAAGATGTTAGTGGATCACTTAGTTCACTCCTTTTGAATTTATATATTCACATTTAGAGCAGACTGTATAATAGAATACAGTGCCCCCCCCCCCCCCCCCCCCCCCCAACCCCCCACCCCCCCCCCCACCNTTGACCAACAACAATTAACACTTGATGCAAGGATTTTCCCTCCTGCCCAACAAACAAAATCCATCAAACAGACTTCTTTTGGTTTAAAATTAGTGTTGAAAATTGAAATTTTCAATTTTTATGTAATTGAATTCATATAAAGGACTTTTTGTCTAACAGACTTGTCCCTTGCACAAATCAAGTCTGTTAGACGGGGTCGACCGTATACATTTCTCCAGCTTTCTGTGGGTTTGGCCATTGTGGCTCTTGGTGCGGACAACAACTTGTACCTCATCACGGCTCTTGCAAAGTTTGGAGCCTGTTTATCACCGCCTTCATTCACAGTTGTTGCTGCTTCACTTGCTTACAGTGAACACTTGACGCAAATTTGCAAAATAAGTGAAGTGACCTGCGGGACTGCCTTCTCAACAACTACAACTATCACCAGAACTGTCACCACCATGGGTCACAACCCAATAAGCTCCACTTCATCATCAGGATCAACTGAGCACATTTTCAGAAATGCTTTCCAAAATTTTAAGCTGTTCTTCAGGCCAAGTTGGGAAATGATTCCTCATATAAGGAGGATTTGGGTCGGAAATGTGCTTTGAATACTTTCAGCGACTGTATTCCAAGAGTTTTGATTATGTGCCATTTCTGAATGAAGGAATTGTTCGCGGTGGACAATAAATGCATGAGCGGCATATAGATGAAAAATAAGCCTTGTGGTTTATTTTAGGTTGATTTTTTTTCAATGCGAAGCTCTCCATACTGTACTGTATACATAAAGTGGCAATTAATATTTATTTTTGTGAAGCAAATTTTCCGAGAGCGACAATTTTGGAAATATGATCTAAATGAATGCCTTGATCCAAATTTGGATTAGATGATTATTTAAATAATCTAGTACAGTGCTCTTCTATCACTAAGCAATTTGGTCAATACCCAACAAACGATTGATTTTACAGCAGTGCGACCGTTTTTTTTCTTCTGGTGCTCGTTTCAAAATTTGACAGCGCTCTGCAGAAAAAATGAGCAATTAAAAGTTCCGTCTTGCTTCTCAAGCAACAATTGCATTGGATCCACTGCAGAATATCTGCCAACGAACCTGCAGAAAACCCATAGCCGCGTTTCATACTGTATTATATGTTTTCTGCTCATTTTGGAATTTATGCCGATTATTTCTGTTTATCTCATCATCAGAATAAGGCCAAAGAACCAGCATAGATGGTCCAGTACTTCATTGCAAGCAATTTTTTTTGCATGGCAACAAAAGAGCGACGATGGATATAGAGAGTATCTATAAGAAGGGTGTTCATTATACACACATTTCTCAACACACAGCCCAAGAACTCACTTTCCATCGGCATAAATCCGCATCATGGGGTTTTCGGCGACAGTTGCAAACGAGGGGTTTTCCCACGCAAAGCTCTCACCAGTCACCTCTTTCCCACGGGTTGCATCATTGGCCAGCACAGGAATGATTCCGGACATTTTTATTAATACTTGCCTATTCTTACACGAATCCTCATTCCCCTTTCGATCATCCACTGTTCGATGCTGATGGATATATAAAATAATACAGCGTTATATATGCATATGTTGTCGGGGAGGACAGGTATTTTTGTAGGTGAAAATTCGCAGGTTTTTCATATCTTCTCTTTTATTGCAGCATTGTCGCGTTACAGCAATATGAGGGATTCTTCCCACCACGCCCTGCATATTTTTTTTGACAAAAACTGCTGGTCGATGTGATGTTGGTTATATAAAGAGACCCCCAGGCAAACCTTTGCATCGTCAGTCGGTGTTCGGAAAGGCACTTGATAGGATAACAGTGGTCCACTAGTGCATGAGTCGTTTAAATCAAGAAAGTGTTTATTTCTTGACGAAGGGCAAAATACAAGAGTTGTTTCAGTGGATATTGCGAAAATAAATTGCACAGTTCAAGTACTGTTGGATTTTTACATGATGCTTCAGGGTTTCCCAGGTGTTTTGGATTCTTTTGAGCCAATGATGGGTTGCTGAAGATTAATTTAATCAATTGATGATATCTCTTGACAATACTTTTTTTCAATCCACAAATTTAACAGGGTGCAAGTTTTAAAATGCTGTATATTCAGACAATGGATTTAGTTCATCTATATGGACTCCAGTCACTTGAATTACTTTTGTCACTGTTAATCATCACTTGAATAAATTTCAAAGTTCATTAAATAATATAATCGTATACCAATGTCCATCAGTAGAATCGAGATCAATGTATTAAATCCTAATGAATAATCAGTGATCGAACAGAAAATCGGATTGGGCAATTGCAAACCAACAGAATTAACAGTTATCCATCTTTGTCCCTCACATTGAGACATTGTGCAATGCGTAAGAAGATGTCACTGCTGTCAGACAAAATTGTGTTAAAATGCAACACTGAGTCATCTCAAGTGCTGTCCACCGTTCTTGGCTCAGAATTTTTAAAAACATTTTTATAGACTTTTTAGAATTGGTTTTGTGACTAATTATGATACTATCGCAGCGGACTTGTTCAATGAATAAATTTTATTTCAAAGAAATATATGACAGTTGAACCCGAATAACTCAAGCCTCCCTAATTCAAATACCTGCATATTTCAACCTTTTTTCAAGTCCTTGGCTGAATTCCCTTCCAAACAAATTAATAAAAGCCTCATCAACTCCAAGGCTTTCCCCTCAAACCCCTAGAACTAAAAATTTTCTAAAGTCATTTTGATAATTGATTTTATGACCAAGGAAATAGAAAAGGAATGCAAAATGTAACTCAATGCTTTTTGAAAATAAGTGACAAATAACTGGGAAATTGAACCTTTGCCTCCTATAGTTAAGTTAACTTCTTAAAGACAGTTTTGGACCAATAAAGATCACTAAACTCAGCATCTTTTCATTTGTATTCTTTTTCATGGAAAAATATGGATAGTTTCCCTCACAGAAAACCTCCCTAAAACACACTTTTTGCTGGCCGCTTGGAAATTTACTTATTAAAGAAGTTCAATTTTACAATATGTACTCAATGTATGTAAAAGTTTCTCTCTCTTTTTCTTTTTCTACCACGATTACAGTGATTCATTTCAGCGCATTATTTTAGCGAGTGGACAATTGTTTTTCTTCAAAACACGACTCATCATTTATATTCCTCACATATTGTATACTTGTATACAGCTGTGTCTACGACGAAAAGCAGGAAGAGAAACCAAAATCCTCTATTATATTCCGTGAAGTGCACCGTGATTTCCAAAAATGCGGTCCTCGACTCGTCATGCGGAAATAGTGCATAATTGATTTTATGACCAAGGAAATAGAAAAGGAATGCAAAATGTAACTCAATGCTTTTTGAAAATAAGTGACAAATAACTGGGAAATTGAACCTTTGCCTCCTATAGTTAAGTTAACTTCTTAAAGGCAGTTTTGGACCAATAAAGATCACTCAGCTCAGCATCTTTTCATTTTTATTTTTTTCTCATGGTAAAATTGTTAGTTTCCCTTACAGAAAACCTCCCTAAAACACACTTTTTGCTGGCCGCTTGGAAATTTACTTATTAAAGAAGTTCAATTTTACAATATGTACTCAATGCATGTGAAAGTTCCTCTCTCCTTTTCTATTTCTACCACGATTACAGTGATTCATTTTAGCGCATTATTCTAGTGAGTGGACATTTGTTTTTCTTCAAAACACGACTCATCATTTCTATTCCTCACAATATGAACATATGTCGACACAGATGCTGCTTTTCGTCCTTCTCTTTGGTTTTAGGAGATAATATAAGGCACTTCACGTGGCACTAAAGGTTTTTACGCCAGGAGCTGAGCAGTACGCCTTTATCACGTTTTCGCTGCTTCCTGTCTATTTTCAATTCTCAATTGTCAAGTCGTCTCATCGCAGACCATCAACAAATCAGTCGTTCCTGGCCTAGACGAAGATTACTACGATGGCTGGGCAACTTTCAGGGATGAGCCAGCATTTCCAGCTGCAGTAGAATCTTCACCATCGCGAAAAGAAAGGGATGTTCCACGAAATGTACAACCAGGACACGGAGGGATCCCAGGCCATCATGACTTCAGCAGAAACCTTCACTCTCGCAAAGTCTGCTAGCCCTCAGTTATACCGCGGGGGGACGCGCCGGACGGAGTCGGAGTCATGCCTCCTAAGTCCGGCTAAGACCACTCAAGTAATATGAGTTTCCTTAAAACTTTCTGATGGAAGTGCAAAAAGAAAGGGTGGTCTTGGCTTAGAACATTTTCGGAGTCAGATACAGATATATTCTTCATTGCCCCAATCAAGCTTAAAAGCATTCCAGCAAACAAACAAAGAAAACTATGCTGAAATCATTTTTTTTTTAGCAAAGACTCACTAAACAAAATACTGTAGTTGGAAAATTTGCAACCGTAGCACCAGGCAATCAAGCGCAATAAATGTGTCCTCCAACAAATGTAAGATTCAAAATACAGTAAATGGACAATTTCCAAAACAAAATTTGCATTGCCAAAAACTGACTTCCAGAATAAATCTGCGTCAAGCAAAAAATTTCTGGGCAAAAGATTCAGGAATTCTAACGAGCTTTGAGATATATACAATTTTAATATGGGTCTCAAATGAAGTCGAACATATAATTTTAGGAGAGAAAAATTAGCGTGGCTACATTTGCAGCCCCAAAATTTGTAACTTTTTTAAAGTTGAGAGCTTGAAATTCTGAAACCCTGGCTGATGTGAGGTATAGCAGTGAAATACACAAGGTTTAAAGATAAATCAGATTTTTTTAGTGTCAGGAAAAAAAAAACGGAAAATCGCTTGGTGTCATATATGACTTCAAGCTTTTCTGAGCTATGTATGTACGTATATGTTAATTAATTTTTATCAGGAGGAGAACAACAGATTCATTGGAAACATTCCTCAAACCGGGAACCCAGTAAACCTTCCCAAAAGACCCAGCAGTGGACTTAAATTTCCGAATCCCACAGTGCCACCCCATCAACGTGGGTCCGCGGGAAAAAGGTACGATCTTCATTATTATATCTATTCTTTTTAGAATTCAACCGTGCAGCAGTAAGCCATGGAGATTTTAACTATATTATTAAATTAAATGTCAAAAATGTTACAGATTATTACGGGCTAAAATTGACGCATGCTGCTTGATTGTTCATAAGACTTCGTGACATAATTATATTATAGAAAATTATCAGCAGTCGATCTCGAACATTTCTTTTTATTTTTCTGCATAATCATATTCACGATCATCAAGAAGTGCAAAGAAACTCGGTGTACATGTTCTTTACGTTTTCTGTTCTCAAAGGGGCATTCTAATTTTTAAACATTTGAAATCAATCTTACGATTCAGAAATAATCACCATGTCTTTGAAAAAAGACAAATAAAAATACGTCAAAAACTTTCGAACAATCGACTTTTCAGTTGTAGAATTTTTTACAGTACGACGTCTTGCTTTTTATTTGTGCATTTCAGTTGATACAGGTGCAAATGACGAGTTGATCAGCGATCATTAATTGAATGCCCTTCAATTTTTGCGCAAACACGTGAAAATGCACTTGATAAATCCAAGTCGATTTTTTTGCGATCCGAAATCGGAGAGATTGTGTCGAACATAGAATGAAATCCGGCGTTTTTGCTCAAAATTAAGAAACCCCCAGGTTATTAAAATGTGCAATAATTATGAATTAAAATTAGATTGCCCAAGCCGAAGCAGCAGAAGAACAATAAGAAGCCCACCCCTTCCAAGAAGCCCAAACGACCATCAAATAACAACAAGACCAGCAACCGGAAGCCAGCAAAACCCGTCCAACGACCATCTGCTATTCCTCAACCCAGTCCATTCCCAATTGTTACGCCAAAACCCACAACTCCGCGTTACGAACAACCGACCCAGGTTTTCACCGATTACTCGTCTCCATCACTGAATCACGAAACCCATCATCACCAAGTAACAGTCGAAATTCCGAGGGTCACACCGAAACCCTTCCAGCACTTCACAGTCGTGGGGAAATCGCAGAAATCGGCAGAAAAGTCTTCTTCGGAGGAACGGAGACCATCAGGGGTCACTTTTCCGCAGTTCACGACCGAAAAGCAACCCGGGATTTCCTATCAGGTTCCTCATAAGCAACAGATTGACCACCAACGATTCAATCAACAGGTCAGAAAATGCCTGGGATTACGAAATTCCGTTATACTGTAATTTAAAACCTGTTGTCGGCATTTCCATTATAACCGAGTAAAATTTATCAAAGAATTAATGACCAACATTTTTCAAATTCCTGGAAAAATAACATAGATTGAGCAATTCAAAGCTAGCGTTTTAAAGATTTATTTATGTGTGTTTTTAAATCTTAGACATGTAAACAACTTCATAGATTCAGATCTTCACAAGGAATTGAACCCAAACCCTCAAAATTATGATCCAAGTACATAAAACTGTAAATATTCGGAAGATATAAAGGTTCATTCTGACTTTTCCATGTAAAAAAAGAAGTTTTCAAAGCCTTTTACAGAATTTTCCGCATCGTTTCATAGACTAAATTCAAACAAGAGAGAAATATTGAAAATCACTCGAATCTATATTTTGAAATTATTCAGGAATAAGCCGCGTGTGCTAGAGTAATTTTGAATTATAGGATTTAAACATGACGGTTTAACAAAACTGATTTTACTCATTTTTATTGCCAAAATATGAAAATAATCATTGCTTACTTCATAGTGCAATTTTTTCCATTCCGAAAAAGTCATAACAGTTCGCTAAATTTTTTTTGCAAGAATCGCTGAAATTGATGAATGCAACAGCTATAAACGACCAGGAAATTGATTTTTCCGAAAAATCCTCTCGAACATTTCAGTCAAGCATCATATCCAGAGAGCTTTAAATAAAATTCCGCCTGTAAAATTCATAAAATGGCCATTTGTGACTCATTCTTTCGATTGATATTTTTATAGCAGGAAAAATTCCAACCTTTCGTCGAGGAATCCAGATCCATCGAAGCGAAAATTGAAATCCAGCCTCCGCGGATTTTAACTTCAGTTTCGATCTTTGGAAGTGAGAGCGTTTCAGACGATCGGGAGTCAATATGGCGCCCCCCTGCGCGGCCTGCCTCAGCCTCAGTACGGAGGATTCAGGCCGATTCTGGTGAGTTCATTATACTCAAAGGAATTTTATTTCCGGATGAAGTGCCGAAATAGAGGGCGGTCTTGGGTTAGACAATTTTTGGAGTCAGAAATAATGAGAAGTTCCCATACAAATCTTTTCTTCATTGTCCCCATCAAGCTTAAAAGCATTCCAGCAAAAAAACAAAGAAAACTATGCCGAAGTAATTCTTTTTAGCGAAGACTCCACTGAACAATAGTTGGAAAATGTGCAAACATAACACCAGGCAATCAAGCGCAATAAATGTGTCTTCCAACAAATGTAAGATTCATTATCAGTCATGAATGGACAATTTCCGAAACAAAATTTGCATTGCCAAAAACTGACTTCCAGAATAAATCTGCGTCAAGCAAAAAAAAAAAAAAAAAAAAATGCTGGGCAAAAGATTCAGGAATTCCAACCAGTTTTGAGATACTGTATATACAATTTGTCAATTTTAATATGGGTTTCAAATGAAGTCGAGCATATAATTTTAGGAGAGAAAAAATTAGCGTTGCTACATTTCCAGCCCCAAAATTTGTGATTTTTTGAAAGTTGAGAGCTTGAAATTCTGAAACCCTGGCTGATGTGAGGTATGAAATACCTGGCTGATGTGAGCAGTGAAATACTGTACACAAGGTTTAAAAGAAAAATCAGATTTTTTTTAGTTTCAGGAAAAAAAACGGAAAATCGCTTGGTGTCATGATTTCAAGCTATTCTAAGCTATGTATGTATATGTTGATTGATTTTTCTCAGGAGGAGAACAACAGATTCATTGGAAATATTCCTCAAACCGGGAACCCAGTAAACATTCCCAAAAGACCCAGCAGTGGACTTAAATTTCCGAATCCCACAGTGCCACCCCATCAACGTGGGTCCGCGGGAAAAAGGTACGATCTTCATTATTATATTTATTCTTTTTAGAATTCACCCATGCAGCAGTAAGCCATGGAGATTTTAACTATATTATTAAATTCAATGTCAAAAATGTTACAGATTATCACGGGCTAAAATTGACGCATGCTTGATTGTTCATAAGACTTCGTGACATAATTATATTATAGAAAATTATCAGCAGTCGATCTCGAAAATTTCTTTTTATTTTTCTGCATAGTCATATTCACGATCATCAAGAAGTGCAAAGAAACTCGGTGTACATGTTCTTTACGTTTTCTGTTCTCAAAGGGGCATTCTAATTTTTAAACATTTGAAATCAATCTTACGATTCATAAATAATCGCCATGTCTTTGAAAAATAGACGAATAAAAATACGTCAACAACTTTGGAACAATCGACTTTTCAGTTGTAGAACTTTTTACAGTACGTCTTGATTTTTATTTGTGCATTTCAGTTGATACATGTGCAAATGACGAGTTGATCAGCGATTATTAATTGAATGCCCTCTTCAATTTTTGCGCAAACAAGTGGAAATTCACTCGAGAATCCAAGGCGACTTTTTTAGCGGCCCGAAATCGGGGAGAATGTGTCAAATAAACATAGAATGAAATCCGGCGTTTTTGCTCAAAATTAGAAAACCCCCAGGTTATTAAAATGTGCAATAATTATGAATTAAAATTAGATTGCCCAAGCCGAAGCAGCAGAAGAACAATAAGAAGCCCACCCCTTCCAAGAAGCCCAAACGACCATCAAATAACAACAAGACCAGCAACCGGAAGCTAGCAAAACCCGTCCAACGACCATCTGCTATTCCTCAACCCAGTCCATTGCCAATTGTTACGCCAAAACCCACAACTCCGCGTTACGAACAACCGACCCAGGTTTTCACCGATTACTCGTCTCCATCACTGAATCACGAAACCCATCATCACCAAGTAACAGTCGAAATCCCGAGGGTCACACCGAAACCCTTCCAGCACTTCACAGTCGTGGGGAAATCGCAGAAATCTGCAGAAAAGTCTTCTTCGGAGGAACGGAGACCATCAGGGGTCACTTTTCCGCAGTTCACGACTGAAAAGCAACCCGGGATTTCCTATCAGGTTCCTCATAAGCAACAGATTGACCACCAACGATTCAATCAACAGGTCAGAAAATGCCCGGGATTACGAAATTCCGTTATACTGTAATTTAAAACCTGATGTCGGCATTTCCATTATAACCGAGTAAAATTTATCAAAGAATTAATGACCAACATTTTCAAATTCCTGGAAAAATAACATAGATTGAGCAATTCAAAGGTTGCGTTTTAAAGATTTATTTATGTGTTATTTGTAACCTTAGAAATGTAAACAACTTCATAGATTCAGATCTTCACAGCAAGTAATTGAACGCAATCCCTCCAAATTATGATCCAAATACATAAAACTGTAAATATTCGGAAGATCTAAAGGTTCATTCTGACTTTTCCAAGTGAAAAAAAGTTTTCAAAGTCTTTTACAGAATCTTCCGCATAGTTTCATAGTCTAAACTCAAACAAGAGAAAAATATTGAAAAACGAGGAAAAAGTATCCAAACCTTATAAATAAAGCTATTTTATCTGTTTAAAAATAGGGAAAATCACTCAAATCTATATTTTAAAATTATCCAGGAATAAGCCACGTGTGCTGGAGTAATTTTGAATTAAAGGATTTAAACATGACGGTTTAACAAAACTGATTTTACGCAATTTTATTGCCAAAATATGAAAATAATCGTTGCTTACGTCGTAGTGCAATTTTTTCCATTCCGAAAAAGTCATATAACAGTTCGCTACATTTTGTGCAAGAATCGCTGAAATTGATGAATGCAACAGCTATAAACGACCAGGAAATTGATTTTTCCGAAAAATCCTCTCGAAAATTTCAGTCAAGCATCATATCCAGAGAGCTTCAAATAAAATTCCGCCTGTAAAATTCATAAAATGGTGTAAACACTGAGTAAGAAAGCTAACTATAAAAATATCGTCCTTTTTAAGGTTGGAAAGCAGCTCCTTAGGTCTAGGTAGCTTCGCTTTTAACTTTAGGTCGGAGGCGCCTAAAATTGAAGTCAAAGCCCGCTTCCACCGACTTCAGCTCCATTCAACAAGAAACAGACAAATTCGTACACTGACAACCGATTTTTCCAAGAAAGCGAACAATTCGGACAAGACAATTTCGACAACAGATTCGTTCAGGATAACGAACAATTCAGACAAGAAAATGCTTTCCCAGTTGACACCAGATTCGTTCAGGAAAGCCAGCAACAGTTCGGACAGAAGCAGAAATCCTTCACGGACACCCGGTTTCCCGAGGAAAATCAGGAATTTCCGCAACAGCAAACATTCGCTCAGGAAAACAAGCAATTCAGACAAGAAAATACATTTTTAGACAACAGATTCGTTGAAAGCCAAGGGTTCGGACAACAGCAGAAATCCTTCACTGACAATAATAACAGGGTTGTCCAGCAGCAGCAGCAGCAGGAAACCCAACGGGTTCGCTTCGAAAACCGACCCAACTTTGGTCAACAGTCGTCAAAGAAACAAGGGTCCCGTCGTCCAACAGAATTTCCTCGTCGACCAGATGATTCCAGAGAAAATTTCATTCTTCCGGTACCAGAACGAGCTTTCGTTCCGATCTTGAGCCAATCTTTCCGGAAGTCTGATAACGGCTACAGTTATTCGTAAGGGACATTTCTCATTCGATAGGACAAATAATCCCAGTTTTAAAAACGAAATTTATAACCTCAGATACACCACTGGAGATAATCAACGAAAGGAAGAACAAGCTGTGATAATTCCTGGACCCAATAATGCTGCTGGAGGAAAAAGCAACGAAGATCAGCATGGAATTCTGCGAGTCTCAGGCGGTTATTCCTACATTTCTCCAGAAGGCACTCCGATCTCTGTCAGGTTAGTTACTTTTATTCAAATCACAAAATCTACAAAGAAATAAATAAATCTCAAGTGTGCCAGCAATGCTGTATCCTTGCGATTCCTAACGACAGATATCAGACGAATCTCGAAGAAAATATGATCGGAAAATGAATCACGCATCAAGCTTCAGAATGTCGTTCCTCAGAAAGTTTTATTTTCTCTCGGGAATCTCAAGCATTAAAAATGCTGCTCGAAGTCGTCAGCTTCCATCAAACAAAGATAAATTGACTTCAGATGAATATTCTTAGCTTCAAAATCTTTAAATCTTGTAAACTGAAACGAAGAATGACACGAAAGAAGTAAATCTCTCTTGACTAAGTTGCGCGACTTCAAAAATACAGTATTTAAAATGCAAGAAAGCGAATTTCAAAGAAAACATGTACTGAAAATGCAGAATATCACATTTTGCTGGAAACCCGCCTTTTATTTGATCTCTCATCAAGGCAAAATACAATGCAATAAAACAGCATAAAATGGACCTGATGAATTTGAAACGCGCTGAAATTTCAATCCTCTCGATCTCTTCCATGATTTCCGAAAAAAGAAACGAAGAAATATACTGAATATTCAAAATCACAAGTTGAAAAATCTTTGAAAATGAATCGCATAATCTTGTCTCTTGGGGCATCTCTTGTCTTCGTTGAAAACATGAAAAAATTGGTCGAATATAAAAAAGAAAAATTTTTTGTTGTTCGATTTATAAAGCAGTCAATGAAATTGAAAGAATGTGACATTTAATACATTCCCTCTACTGTAATCGTATGGATCCATTTTTGTTATTGAAAATTTGAAGTAATTTGACCCGAACATACCTTCAGAAATATGAGCATGAATGAAAGAGCTTTTCAGTCAAATTACCGTACTTAAACCAGGTATTTTTTTATGAAACAACTAGACAAATAATTTTTTAAATCAAAACTTGACGAGTAATGAACTTACTGTGCATTTCATTTTCAGATACGAAGCAGACGAAAACGGTTTCCGTGCATTCGGGGACCACATTCAAAGAGCATCTGACTCAAACGTGAATTTCAGCGGTCCGCAAGAAAATTTCTCAAATTTCGATAATTCTCAAAGAGATCCGGGTAGTGTTGCCATTGTGACCAGCAACAACCAACGAGGACGACCGAGTCTGCATGACGACTTTTCACACGTGAACCCGAGAACTTGAAGTCATTGAAAACGTTGGTCCATATGCAAAAATTGTGCTCTGCACAAAAACCGGTTGATCCTCGGTCAAAACGCGCAATACAGAACTGTCAAATTTTGTCACAGTTTGTCTTGAACGGGGATATATACGCGTTTTAGAAATTTATAGGCGTGCGTTGTTGGAAAATGAAAAAAAAACATTGAAAAATATTCCTGTTGCATTAATTCAATTAATTTATTTCTCAGCATTTTCCTACCATTTTTTATCAGCATACAGTACTGATAAAAATGGTGGAGCTGGATATTTTGCCAGTACATGTTATACATACACAAAACTAACCAAGAACCAAGGATTATCACATACAGTATATGATCATACGTGCAGTGCCAATATGGACATGTAGAATTTGGGAATGTCAAGTGTGACTCCTTTAATTTAAGAGGCCCGGAGGAGCAACATTAAATTTAGGATAATAATTTTTTCAGAAAAAGAAAAGATAAGTTCTTGGAAGAATTATCCTTTTATCGATATACAGTACTGTGAAAAAATCAGAGATGAAATGAATTTTTCGAAATTGTAGAGGTTTTTCTGAATGCAATAACTCATTTTTCTTGCGTCACATTAAATTCAAAATCTAGCACTGCTGCAGTTCTTCATTAATCAAAAACGGATGATTCAAATCAGTTATTGTATTTGGCAAAAATAAAGAACAATAACAGAGGTATTTTTCCAAGAAACCTTTGTTGACCGAGTCCCCCAAAATCTAATCCCTTTCCTTTCACAATTTTATTCCTGTATAAGCTGGAATCTATCTAAAAAAAAATCCGAAATCTCCTTCAGATCACTTACTTCATAGTCACGATTAATGTCGTGCTCGGATTACGCAAAAGTCATCAAGTTTTTTTCTCAAAAGAATTTTCTCTAGATCAACAAAAAGAAGAAGCTGAGGATGCAATCAACTGCTGGAGAAACGTTTACTCTGTTGACGTGAATCATTCAAAATTCGAGGAACCCAGTTATTTCTCCACTCGACCGAGAAAAAAATAAAATAACAACGTAAAAAATGAAGTGACTCAAATGTATACTCACATTAAACAGTCAAACCCATTATTGTGCCTCGTTTTAAATTCAAAATTAGGTAAAGTACTGTCTATTTTATTTCTAGTACGTATTTTTTCTGAAAAATGAAATCGGCGAAGCAAATTTCCTCCTTCTACTGTGCGGCAAAAAGGCTGAAAAATCAGTTTGAAAAAGGTTCGAAATGTTTTTTGTGGTAGGGTTTTTTTCATGAAATAGCCTTCGCTGGTACTGAGTTCCCCAAATCATATTTCTTTTTTAACACAATCTTATCGCATCATCAACATCCCCTCTCTTTATTTTCAGCTGTCATTTTCATTTTGTTTAGATTTTTTGATCAATTTTCGTAAAAAGGCATCTTATCTTGGATACCAGGTAACTTCTCACCATTCTTGATGGTTCCTTTATTGTGATATTCTGCATTTTTGTTCTTAAGATACAATCCCTTCCAAAAACTCACGACAGTACTTTGATCATCACGATTGCTGGAGTGCCATTACCCAAAACGGATGAAGTACTGTAGTTCATTTTCTTTACAAATGTAGTACTTAGTTATAAATTACAGTGGCTCAAGTTAAAAGACACAGTACAATGAAGAGGAACTATCCCTCTTCTGTCTCTCCTTCCGTTCAAACTTGAGCAGTGCTCATTAAACTTCTACATTTAACTCAAAAATGAAAATATTTTAGTTGGATGTATTTGGCTATTCATGTGCGAGAAAAAGGTAGAAAAAAAAATTGAGAAAGGTTCGAATTTTTTTTTTCCGCGAGAGGAATACCGAGAAAAAGCCTCTCCGTGGTTCGTGTTTCTTTGAAGTTCGTGTCATTGAAAATGCAATTTTTGTCGTCCTTTTGAATTTTAAAATAAATTTTTGGGATCGAATTTCATTGAAAAGCGTATCATATTAAAAGCAAATCACTTAACACACTTCATGATAATTCCTGGGATCGTCCTTTCTTTATGATCTTAATCTAGAATTTCCGCAGAAATCCTCAACCTACACCACATTATTTTTTTCACTGCCTCGTCAATTTTTGTCGCACGAAAAAAATGGACGAGAGAAAAAATCAGTCAAGCGCGTGCTATACATGATTAGAAAAAAATAATTGGTTTAAACAAATTACCATCCATAATACAAATGGGGGAGATGTAAATTCAAATATTTAAAAAAAGTTATGGTTTCAAGCGATGTATCAAAAACAGTAAAATTCGAGCCAAATTGCATCGATTTATCATAATTTTCATGCTTGCTGCGAAAAATTCAGTGATTGATCAGTGCTGTGCAGTTCATCATAATTTGAAATGAAGTGGAGTACTGTACGTATTACAAATATGTTCTTCAAAACAGGACCCAACACTGAAAAAGTTGAAACCGACGAAAAATTTGGAGATTTAAAGAACAAGCTGTGATAATTCCTGGACCCAATAATGCTGCTGGAGGAAAAAGCAACGAAGATCAGCATGGAATTCTGCGAGTCTCAGGCGGTTATTCCTACATTTCTCCAGAAGGCACTCCGATCTCCGTCAGGTTAGTTACTTTTATTCAAATCACAAAATCAACAAAGAATAAACCCCAAGTGTGCCAGCAATTCTGCTGTATCCTTGCGAATCCAAATAACAGAAATCATACGAATTTCGAAGAAAATATGATCAGAAAATGAATCACGCATCAAGCATCAGAATTTCGTTCCTCAGAGTGTTTTTTTCTTCTCGGGCATCTCAAGCTTTAAAAATGCTGCTCGAAGTCGTCAGCTTCAATCGAACCAAGATAAATTGACTTCAGATGAATATTCTCAGCTTCAAAATCTTTAAATCTTGTAAACTGAAACGAAGAATGACACGAAAGAAGTAAATCTCTCTTGACTAAGTTTCACGACTTCACAAATATTGAAAACGCAAGAAAGAGAATGTCAAAGAAAACAAGTGCCGAAAATGTAGAATATCACATTTTCCTGGAAACACGCTATTTATTTGATCTCTCATCAAGGCAAAATAAAATGCAACATAAAATGAACCTGATTAATTTGAAACGCGCTGAAATTTGAATTCTCTCGATCTCTTCATGATTTCCGAAAAAGAAACCAATGAATATACTGAATTTTCAAAATCACAAGTTGAAAATCTTCAAAATGAATCACATAATCTTGTCTCTTGGGGCATCTCTTGTCTTCGTTGAAAAAACATGAACAAATTTGTCGAATATAAAAAAAGAAAAATTCATTGCTGTTCGATGTACAGTATAAGGTAGTCTTATGGAATTGAAAGAATGTGACATAACTTAATACATTCCCTCTACTTTAATCGTATGGATCCATCATTTTTGTTTTTTAAAATTTGAAGTAATTTAAACATACCTTCAGAAATATGAGCATGAATGAAAGAGCTTTTCAGTTGAATTACCGTTAAACCATGTATTTTTTTTATGAAGCAACGAGACAAAGAATTTTTTTTAAATCAAAACTTGACTAGTAATGAACTTCCTGTGCATTTCATTTTCAGATACGAAGCAGACGAAAACGGTTTCCGTGCATTCGGGGACCACATTCAAAGAGCATCGGACTCAAACGTGAACTTCAGCGGTCCGCAAGAAAATTTCTCAAATTTCGATAATTCTCAAAGAGATCCGGGTAGTGTTGCCATTGTGACCAGCAACAACCAACGAGGACGACCGAGTCTGCATGACGACTTTTCACACGTCAACCCGAGAACTTGAAGTCATTCTTTTGCAACCAGGTATACGTTTTTAACACGAGACGTGTTTTTGGCCAACTAGGAGCCAGTTTTGCGCGTTATGTCTTGACAGTTTAAAACAGTGTCAAACAGAACTTGCCCCTATATATGCGCAAAAAGAAATTTATAGGCGTGCGTTGTTGGAAAATGAAAAAAAAACATTGAAAAATATTCCTGTTGCATTAATTCAATTAATTTATTTCTCAGCATTTTCCTACCATTTTTTATCAGCATACAGTACTGATAAAAATGGCGGAGCTGGATATTTTGCCAGTACATGTTATACATACACAAAACTAACCAAGAACCAAGGATTATCACATACAGTATATGATCATACGTGCAGTGCCAATATGGACATGTAGAATTTGGGAATGTCAAGTGTGACTCCTTTAATTTAAGAGGCCCGGAGGAGCAACATTAAATTTAGGATAATAATTTTTTCAGAAAAAGAAAAGATAAGTTCTTGGAAGAATTATCCTTTTATCGATATACAGTACTGTGAAAAAATCAGAGATGAAATGAATTTTTCGAAATTGTAGAGGTTTTTCTGAATGCAATAACTCATTTTTCTTGCGTCACATTAAATTCAAAATCTAGCACTGCTGCAGTTCTTCATTAATCAAAAACGGATGATTCAAATCAGTTATTGTATTTGGCAAAAATAAAGAACAATAACAGAGGTATTTTTCCAAGAAACCTTTGTTGACCGAGTCCCCCAAAATCTAATCCCTTTCCTTTCACAATTTTATTCCTGTATAAGCTGGAATCTATCTAAAAAAAAATCCGAAATCTCCTTCAGATCACTTACTTCATAGTCACGATTAATGTCGTGCTCGGATTACGCAAAAGTCATCAAGTTTTTTTCTCAAAAGAATTTTCTCTAGATCAACAAAAAGAAGAAGCTGAGGATGCAATCAACTGCTGGAGAAACGTTTACTCTGTTGACGTGAATCATTCAAAATTCGAGGAACCCAGTTATTTCTCCACTCGACCGAGAAAAAAATAAAATAACAACGTAAAAAATGAAGTGACTCAAATGTATACTCACATTAAACAGTCAAACCCATTATTGTGCCTCGTTTTAAATTCAAAATTAGGTAAAGTACTGTCTATTTTATTTCTAGTACGTATTTTTTCTGAAAAATGAAATCGGCGAAGCAAATTTCCTCCTTCTACTGTGCGGCAAAAAGGCTGAAAAATCAGTTTGAAAAAGGTTCGAAATGTTTTTTGTGGTAGGGTTTTTTTCATGAAATAGCCTTCGCTGGTACTGAGTTCCCCAAATCATATTTCTTTTTTAACACAATCTTATCGCATCATCAACATCCCCTCTCTTTATTTTCAGCTGTCATTTTCAATTTGTTTAGATTTTTTGATCAATTTTCGTAAAAAGGCATCTTATCTTGGATACCAGGTAACTTCTCACCATTCTTGATGGTTCCTTTATTGTGATATTCTGCATTTTTGTTCTTAAGATACAATCCCTTCCAAAAACTCACGACAGTACTTTGATCATCACGATTGCTGGAGTGCCATTACCCAAAACGGATGAAGTACTGTAGTTCATTTTCTTTACAAATGTAGTACTTAGTTATAAATTACAGTGGCTCAAGTTAAAAGACACAGTACAATGAAGAGGAACTATCCCTCTTCTGTCTCTCCTTCCGTTCAAACTTGAGCAGTGCTCATTAAACTTCTACATTTAACTCAAAAATGAAAATATTTTAGTTGGATGTATTTGGCTATTCATGTGCGAGAAAAAGGTAGAAAAAAAAATTGAGAAAGGTTCGAATTTTTTTTTTCCGCGAGAGGAATACCGAGAAAAAGCCTCTCCGTGGTTCGTGTTTCTTTGAAGTTCGTGTCATTGAAAATGCAATTTTTGTCGTCCTTTTGAATTTTAAAATAAATTTTTGGGATCGAATTTCATTGAAAAGCGTATCATATTAAAAGCAAATCACTTAACACACTTCATGATAATTCCTGGGATCGTCCTTTCTTTATGATCTTAATCTAGAATTTCCGCAGAAATCCTCAACCTACACCACATTATTTTTTTCACTGCCTCGTCAATTTTTGTCGCACGAAAAAAATGGACGAGAGAAAAAATCAGTCAAGCGCGTGCTATACATGATTAGAAAAAAATAATTGGTTTAAACAAATTACCATCCATAATACAAATGGGGGAGATGTAAATTCAAATATTTAAAAAAAGTTATGGTTTCAAGCGATGTATCAAAAACAGTAAAATTCGAGCCAAATTGCATCGATTTATCATAATTTTCATGCTTGCTGCGAAAAATTCAGTGATTGATCAGTGCTGTGCAGTTCATCATAATTTGAAATGAAGTGGAGTACTGTACGTATTACAAATATGTTCTTCAAAACAGGACCCAACACTGAAAAAGTTGAAACCGACGAAAAATTTGGAGATTTTTCTGTCGAACGGAAAAAAATGATGACCTCAACGGATGTACATGTTTCGATCCGAAGTAAAAACTTTAAGAATCAACATATATTTCCAACACAGTTAAACTTATTCATAAATGTTTACATTTTAAATATCATGAGCAGTCTGACGTTTTTGGGTCTTATTCCAAGGTTCACGACAGGAAAAAGTAATTTGATGTACTCCTCCTGAATGACTCTCGAGATAAAAAAAAACCATCAGGGATATTTCAAGGAAGCAGAAACCCCCTCTGGCTTCATTTTCCAGAAAGAGAAAAAAAAAATTGTCCATAAACCTTGAGATTCATTATTTAAGGAGAACAGAATATTTTGTACAAAATTCCACACGAAAGTGTCTTCCAGATCCTGTTGCAATGCCGCGGGGGCAAAACGTGGAGGCATCTGTTTTTCTTTAGGCTCCAGGAATTTCCCCTGGGGCGTGTTTGGGAAACAAAAGGGGTTTTCTTCTTTTGTCCTTTTTCTTCTCGGAAATGCGTGTGTATATCATGCATCTTATTTTAATATATTTTTTTTTGTGTGTGGGGGCAAATTGCCCTTAGGGGGAGGACAGGGATGTGTTTTTCTTTTATGGCCTGGGTGCGGGTGGGACTTTTATGCGACGGTGATCGACGCTGCTGTCGAGGTCGTCCGAGTGTCGTGACGTCGTTTCGACCAGAAGTGCGGCGGTCGTCAGTCAGTGAACACATGAGGACCTACTGGAAATTTTGACTTGACAGTTTCTCTATAAGGTTTTTTTCATGTGCTTGACTAAGAAGGCTCAAAAAGCCACTCTTTGACTCACAGTGCACAGACTTTTCTTTGATCCACTCTGATGAATAAAAATCCCTAGATTTTTCACTGCTGATAAGGATTCAGCAATCGTCGAGGAAATTTTTGATTTCATGATGACCTTCTGACTATTTTTTATTATAATTTTTTGAATGTTGACAAAAAGGAAAAACCAAGGAGAATAAGTCGTACTTATTTTGGATTATAGTGCGAAAACCGGTTTTATGTCTAATAATGACTACAATTCCTGATTATTTTCTGGTGATTCAAAAATCGCTCTGATGTGAGGTGACGATAATTTGAAGATCTGGAAATATGACGAAACATTTTCCATGATTGCGTTCAATTTGTTCATCAGGAAATATGTGTACATAAATATTATCCTCAATTCTTTCTTGAAGCACAATCCATGGAATTTGTTAGCGTATAATTTAGAGGAAGATGACAATTGAATGATGACGATTTTTTGACTAGAAAGATTCTCTCCATGGCTATCATGTAAAAAAAAGGGAATCTGGAAAGCCTCCTATGATTTTCAGTTTGTCCATTCGTCTTTATAGCCTTTTCGAATGATTCAGACTCCGTGAGATTTTTTTTATTCAAATATTCTTGAGGATTATGTCAATTTAAAATCATGGTCAACTTGGAGAAAAATCCACGAAGACCCGGAATGTATTGTGCTAATTAAAACAGAAAACAAATTTCAGATTTTTTTTAGATCTACTGGTACTGAGTTTGCTAGAAATGGCGAACAGTGTGAATTTTCGGACTGTTTCTGCTACAATCTTCTCGGTGCTCATCGTACTGAACTGCTTTTCACAAATTCAGGTGAGTGTGATTCAAAAGCTTCATTTCTACTTGTAGAATCATAATAGTGTAGCTATCAAGGAAAGTGTTTGTGGACATGAAATGGGTGTTTTCAAAATTTTAAATCTTCTCCAGTTTGTCAAAATCGTCACATGACATTTACAGCTCGACGGTAAAAGCTTAACTAGCCAAAGGTAGACTCTCTTTACAAAGATTTTCTCTGTACTGTATTACGAATTTTTTGGCTCATCGGGGCTTCCGTCCATATTTTACCAGTTCTCTACAACGAAATTCTCTCGACAACGAAGTTCTCTCTACCACGAAATATGTGTGATCCACTGATTTTTTTCTGTCGACAGAGTCCACCTGTACAAGTTAAAACCAGTGAATCATTGGTTGAAAATGATTCAGGAAAAAAAATACTGCAATTGAAAAATGCCATCGATGACAGCGCCGTTAATTAAATGTTATTTCGCCAAAATGGCGACGTGACGGATCTTTTAAAATGTCCACTTAATTACTCTACTTTATTTCGGCTTTGCTATGTGAATAGCTACCGTTTACTCTCGCAGACTTGTTTTTGTAAGCAGTATTTAAAGACTTGTGGCTAACTCACTATGATTTGTGGTGGTCGAAAAATGACTCCATTCTGCTGCCTCTCAAGAAATTAAGTGGAAAATTTTTATTGAATAATTTGTCGAGGCTTGGTTTCATTCATAATGACTATAATGTGAACTAAAGATTGAAAAAAACGGATTCAATCATGATGACTTGAAACTTTTGAAGTAACCAAAAATCGACACTCTTTTAAAATGGAAGAGTAATGTATGCTGTCCAGTTTCGCTGCTTACTTTGCAAAAAGAAGTACAAAAATGCAATTATTTTTCTGTGAGGGGTGACACTTGGGAAATTTTGTTGAATATTCTACATCGCCTCCGCACTTGCCACATCAAATTCTCTCCCGATATTTTCTGCATCGCAGAATATCTTCTTCACTGCGGCATTCTATCCATCACGGCATTTTCTCACGGCGACATCAAAACAATTCCAACAGCTCAGTGTTCACTCGGAATCAAGTTCAGTTTCACACCAAGTCTTTACTATTTCATTGTTCATGCTCATACGTCTTACTTTTGAAGTACGTAGCTTCGGAGTAAAACAACTAGTTGTGAAACTAAGGCAGTAGTGTAAGGTAGGGTGCATTAGCCTTACCGTAGGGATTTTAAATTAAGTAAGTCAATCGCTTTTTTTTTAAAAAACGAATCGCAGGAGATTTGTCGTCATCAGATCCGCTTAATGACTTTTTTATCTCAAGACTTACCTCGAACCCGTTCAACTGAAATGAAGGTGAAGTTTATTTTGCAAGACGAAGAAAAAACTTGCCAGGATAAATTTGGTATTGCTTTCCCCTCGACTCATTGATGTGAACCACTCAAGCAAGACAATCAAAAACATTCTGAACCCCACCCACGCTGCAGGAGCAAGACACTGACATATTTCTGGGTACCGCAAAAAATTAATTCAAGAGTTATATATATATATATATATACTGTTACTTCTTGTTAATAAGGAAATAATTTGATTTTTTCACTGACGTGGCATCAACGTAATTTTGGACCTTGCTAACTTCAACCTCCCTCAAGTGAAAATTTTGTTTAGTCGCGTCTCAAGTGTCTTGAGAATAATGTAAAATAGCCCCTCCTAACTCGAACTTAAATAGGATTTTTGCAACAATGAGTTTAAATATTTTCGGAAAAGCGCTTGACCCCTTGGTCCGGTCTCTTGGCGATTTGACGTCTTTTTCGAAAAAGTCTAAGAACCATATTGTCTAAAAAGATCATAAGTCATGTTTTTCCCAAGATCAATTTGATTTGTGACTGACAATCAGTAAGTGGGGCATTTCTGACGAAATGAATGGCCATAAATGAATAGCAGAATGCTTTATTGCTGGCAGCACATCATCTTGCCATAAAATATTTTGCAAGATTCCTGGGGTATTCCTCACTGTTCCACGATGAGGGTTAAAATCACAAATTTGCAAGTGAAGTACAGTCGATTTTTTTCTAAAATCAGTATTTTTGTAAAACTTTTTTGCTCAATGAAAGTCGTCATCCTATTATTTAGTGACTCTATTTTTTCCTCAGCAAAGCTTTTCTTCCATGGTCTCAATAGGTTTGTTGAAACAAAGATTCAACAGCGTAACACATGTTCTTCAGGATTCAATGGTTTCAATGTGTAGCACAAATCTACTGATGAATACTGCCCTAGAAAAAAAGAGTACCCCACACAACAAGCATAAAAAACCGATGGAATACCAACGACGGATCCATTTCTGCCTTGTTACTTTCGTCTTTTCTCTTTTCATTTTATTTGTTTATTTTTTTTTTATCTTGGGGTCAGGAAAGCCGATCGTTGCCCAACTGAAAAATATGTCGGGACGCGTTCTGGCATGCATTAATGCATAATCGCTTTCGACAGGAATGCTCGGCCCGTCGACATCGACAGCGGGACTCGGCGTCGAGTGAGGAGGATGAGGTGCCATCACCGGGCGTGTCGCGAAGCTTCGCTGCTGTGTCCACCAATGACGTGAGTATAAAAAACAAATTAGTCATATGTCAAGAACAAAGAAAAATAGGAATGAAACACAAGCATTGACTCTAGATAACGGGATTCACGACAGAGACTTTTAGAAAGCCCTGCGAATCATTCAGAAATCTCGTGGGTCGCAAATTCGATTCTGAAACAATTCGGAGCGATTTTTCTAGAATAATTTAGAATCCCCATGTTTTCCATGTACAGTACTGTAATATTTAATTGGTCGAATAGCATTGAAATAATCAGCTGTAAATGAATATAATGCAAATATCTGCTGTTTGACTACTTTTGAAAAATAAAACGCTCCAAAATGAAAAAAAACGTTTTTGATTCTGCTGGGAAACAAGAGCTTAAATATCTTACTAAATTTTGATAGAGATTAAGGGGAAAACTGTAGCATAATTAGAAAGGTAAGACTCATTTGATGTTGAAAAAGCGGGGCTTAAATATTAAAATATTAAATTAAGCTGTGAAGTGTAGAATAATTTGAATCAGCGAATTCAACTTTTCCCGAAGAGAGAAATTCAAAAATAATTTGAAAATAACTCGGTCAAGAGGGGAAGTGAGCAAAGCAAAAAAATTTATTCCCAATTTCCTCAAAACATTTTTTGCTGTAAATTTTCGTAACGTCCCGCTGGATTTTCTTTGATATGAAATTGAGAAAAATTGTCCTCTAGTTTTCGTTTGCTGATCGCAAAGAAAACAAATATTCGGCGATTTTCAAGACTTTTGAAAAGCCCCTCGCAGGAAAAAAAACCAGAAGGATGGGAATAAAAAGTGGGATTATCCCAGAGCAACTATGCGTTTTGGGACACATGACCCATTTTCTGTACGTACTCACCCAGGAACCCGTCTCGGTACGACATGGGTCAGTTTTGTGTCTCATTGTGTGACGTGATTGACCCGATTCTTGGAGGCACCTAAAATAAGCAAACGATGTCATTGCTGTTGGGTGTATTTGCTTCTGGCTCAGATCTCATTAATGCATTGTCTCGCAAAGTTATGGGTTGAGTTCTATATAATTAGCTTTAAAAAGGAGGGTCTTTTTGTTGAATGATAATTACTACAGACGTGGCACCCGTCCCAAAACCGTCGATTTTTTCAATAATTTGTAAATGAGCCTACATTAGAAGTCTCTTGTGTTACAGGCCTGATCTTAACAATAGATTACTCGGAATACACATTAAATTACTTCCGAATATTGGGTTATTTATTCCAATTATAAATTGTGATTCTAAATTTACTCAAGAATTTAACGCTTTTACGGAGATATTGGCTCTTCTGGAACTTCGAAAGAGACGAGGAAAAGATGAACGAATGAAAGCATTACAGTATTAAAAACCTAAATTCTGTTTGTGACCAAATTGTGTTTCCCCAAGGTTGGTCACAAAAGAGAACAGTGTTGAATTTTCGATTGATCAAGTCCTTCGCTGTCTCACAGAACTCTATAGAAGATCATTCAAAATTTTTTTCTCTCAGTTCAGATCCGCGCAAAAGTGACACTGTAAATTAACTATAAGCGATTTTATAAAAGCAAATTCAACGTTTTACGTCTATTTGTAATTAATAAATTGATTATGAAATATTAATCAATTTATTATGACCGTTGAAACTGTTATTCAAAGCTTGCCTAACGTGATTTTTTTGTAAATAACATTTGAACTATAACGTAAATCCACATAAATTCTAGTGAAGAACAATTCTTTTAATTTAAAACTCAGCCGCACATTTTTATATTTTTATGTATAATCGTTTGCTGATGGATTATATTGTACTTAGGACCCTTAATGTTGATTCGCATCCCCAAGTTTCGGATCATCAAACATCAGTGTGTCAAGGTTGGAAATGCAGCTCTAATAAATTGGGACAAAGTGCTTTGTTTCATGCATAAACCTGAATACTTAATGACGCATTCAATTGTAATAATAACTTCCCCTCAGGGGTCACTGATCATATACGAGTATGACCTATCTATAAACCTAGCCAAGACTTAGCCACACAAAGGAAGCAAATTCTTCCAAAAATGTTTTTAATAGGTCAAATAATGGCCTTAAATTGTACTAGGATATAAATTACCCAAGAAAACGTGATAAATGAGACAAAAGCATTCGCATTTCAATCTATTCTTTAAAAAATTGAAGTTTTGCGTTATTTTTTATGACAAATGATTAATCAAAACCGTCCATGGCAAGAATTTCAAGATTATAAGAGATTTCCATATTCCCCCATTCGATCGTACGTGTCCCAAAGGACTTAGTTCACAGGTAATTTTGAAAGTCACCAACATAAAACTTGAAGATTATGAATAAGGTTTGCCGCTTAGAAAATTAAAACTAATTATTATGGAGAATTCTCTCTTGGAAATTCATCTGTCTTTTGTTTATCATTCGATTTTTAAATTGATTTGAAATTAATTTATGAAACGTGTCTTATTTTTGGAGAAAAATATGCATGTAAAGTATTTTCACAGTGAATTTTAACTTTTGAGCCATCATTTGTTGCCCGAAAATCTGAAAAGAAAACGCTGCCAAATCCGAACAGTGAAAAAAAGAGTTCTGATCATTATTAAAAAACGCGACGAGGTCGTCTTCATTTAATTAGTAAAGCACAAAAACAAACGTAATCAGGATGCCTTCCAATCAGACAAATTACAAGGCTATGTTTCGTGACGCACGTCAGTGAGTCAGATTTCGCTAATGACCTCGATCCTAGAATTGAAGGTCGTTTGTCTCGGATCATTGAACACATTACCGGAAACAGAACCTGCTGGTGTAACGAAAAATGACCTTAACACTACACATACCCGTCTCATTACTTGTTCATGTACGTATTTTTGTTAATTGTAAGCATTAATTCCTTGATGTCGAACCAAAGAGGAAAATGTTGATTGTCTACGTGTTTGGACAGTATAAGTGATCGTCGGAATTTTATACGAAGGATAGTTCGAGGGATTTATTCGTGTCTTGCTGTTCAATTTCAAGACAGAGACAATTTTGTATGTTTCAGAATCCTCCAAAAAATGGTTTGACATTTTAACTTGGGGTTTCGAAGCAAGTCTCCGAAGGATGTTTTAAAAATTTTACCCTCAACTGACATTTGAGGGATTTTTTTTCATTAAGCATAATCAAAAATTTTGATTTTTAAAATCGTGTACTGTACATAATTTTCAATCACCAAAATAATTCAAATTGCCCTTGGAGGAAATGAAGAACACAAATTAACCATATTTCCGCGCTACACGATTCATTCTCAAAATCAAATTCCGTCTTCATTGCAAAACATTTTGAAAATTTGAAACTGGGTCAGGATTTGAAGAAAAAGTCTACGTAAAAATATTAGTGTATCTTCGTCGATCCAACAAGACTTATTCAAGGGAATCGCTCGACTGATGACGAAACTTACGTCATCACACGACTGCTGCGTGACTTCAAAACTCCACACAATACTTTTGCATCACTGTATAAATGTACAATTTTGAATGTATTTTTAGAACACGAGATTTTTCGTGATCCAGTGTACACAAGGGCGGGATTTTTTCGTTTCGTGGAAAAACATGCGAAGCGAAAGTGAATCAATGGATTTTTTTACTTCGATGCCATCATTTAGTCACGTACCGTCGGAAATGTCATCCGGTGAAATTTTCAGTACCACTCCCTAGGCAAAATAGAGGCCAAAAGAATAAAGATGACGACGAAAGAAGGATTTATTTTCCAGTTTTATTATGTCTGTCAAATGCACCAAAAAGTACCGATTCCTGATGTTGGGAAATAACGAAGTACGCAACCGTCCAGATTTTTTCAAGAATTTATTTGAGCAACTTTTGAGAAACATTTTAATGTTTCGTACACTGAAAAATTTCAGGCACATTTTGATTCCAAATCAATGTGTGTGTGAAAGTGCGTTTGTAGTTTGTGAAGTGTTCGGTTTCATGGAAAAAATTAAATATTATACTGTAGAATCTCGTTATGACGAATTATTGCTTGCAAGGAATTTTTTCTTGGGTCACAGCTGTCCATCAATTTCATTTGAATTTCTTTATAGCGAAGTTTTTGCTAGAACGTAGATTTTTTTCTGGTTCCAGAGCGGCTTTTTTAAACAAAATTTTCCCATTTTTTCTACACTTATTTTATCGATGCCCCTAAAATCGAAGAGGGGATTATTTTTCTCGATGCTTTATTTTGGGTAGGAAAAAAACAAAAACAATCATTTAATTATTGCATAATTTGCGCGTTGAACATTTTGGGGTGGGGAATATCACTGGATGTTGTGGAAGTCAAGTCTGAGGCCGTTGTCTGAATTTGTGTGAGAATAATAATTGATACAGTATTGCGAGAATTTGAAACCGAGAGGGATTTTAGAATTTTCAAGAGGACCACGTCTATATTAATATTTCCCACCAAGAACTCATGACTTGATTCGCGATTTCGCACCTGATCACATTGAAAATTACCGAAAAAATTGTTGATATAATCCAATTAAAAAAAAACATTTCTTCAAATAGTTTTCCTATGGCTACACGGTGAACAGTCCAGTGCAGAAAAATCATCAGTCGGTGCAGCAAACGAGTCGCGACGGTGTCGTTACGGGCCACTACTCGTTTCTCGACGCTGTCGGGAATTTGCATGTGACCGAATACACTGCAGACTCGGACCACGGGTACCGAGCCAAGACCTACACAGTACCCAACTACGGATCCCCATCGAACCCGGCATTAGCTGCCCAGAAGCGAGCGAACCCGTTCATAACCCGGGACTCGTCTGCTGACGCGAGGAAACAAGGGACGTCAGTGGTGACCTCTGGTGGTGTGAGAACCGGGAAAACAGCAGGTTTGACCTGAGACACCAAATTTGTTTTTAGGAAGTTTTGTAGGATGAACAGGTGGACTCTTTCTTAAATGAATCTCTCATCTACAGCAGTTTTCTCAGTTCAACGAAAAATCCCCTGACCCTCTTGAGACAGACGCGAAAATTTGGATTAAATGATTTTCGTTAACAATAGTGGTTCCCTACTTTACAAAAAAGCCCGATGTAAAGAAACTTTCGGATCATTGCAACATTTTACAAAGGGAAGAACGTAACTCTCATTAAAATCTCGTTTCACAAAAAAACGATTTTTTTCGCAAGTTTTGCGTGAAAACATTGAAAGTTATTCAAAAGTAAGGAAAAAGTGAGAAGAAGAGTATAACTTTGCTGGTTTCCAGTCCTAAAAAAGGAGAATTCCAGACAATTCCGTTCTTGAAATAATGAAAAAGACTTAATTTTACATAATTCATTTTTGAAAGCACATTTTTATGCTAAAATTCTGAGATAATATACACCGTTTTTCGAGATTCATTCTACTGATAATTTTGTTGGTGTTCGGAACAGATTTTTAATTTTTTTGTAGCGTTTCAGTTGTTACACACATGCAGACACAATCTGCATAATTTTAATACCTTAAAATAGTATACCTCAACTGTTGCACTATAAGAACTTGAAGAATTTCCGCACATTGAAACGCATCCTGGAAAAATTTACATTTGGTAGGCATGGACATATATATATTAATTTATTTTTCTGGATAAAATCTTATTGAAAAAAAAACAATTAATTTTCGAAACACAATTTTTTTCAGCTGGACAAGAAGTACGTACCGTATTTATGATTGTATTAGAAATTCAAGGTTCTAGATTCCTTTAAAATTTTATACTTCCAATTCTCTCCATTATGTACAAATTATTTTTAGCAGAAAAAGCCATTTAATCAAATCACAGTCAGCGTATTTCAGACGAAAGTTCAAAAATAGACATGGTGAAAAATATTTTCGTAGTCGTAATCTGTGCAGGATGAATAAAAATCACTGAGAACTTGGGATTAAGAGCTTGGAATTACAGCTTAAAGAATATACCTGTACGTCGTACAGCAGGTGATTAAACTGAACCTCGTTTTCAAATAAAGAGAAGGGATCGAGAATCTCTGAAAGTACGGAAGTTTGTCCATGTTACGGGTTTCCCCAAATTTTTATTATATTTAGACACTGTTTCACGACCACAAATAAACAACAGATATTAAACAGGCCTGAAAAGTTCGTATACACAAGCGGGAGTTATTTTGGAATTAATTAAGAAGTTTTGAAATTTACTACCCTTTCTTTGAAATTAATAAATTTATCGACACATGAAACGTCAGTTTACGGGTTCTTTGTGCATTATAAAGATCAAGATACTGATCATAAGGAAGTTTTAAAATATCCATCGATTCCCGAATTCTGAATAAAGAGACTGGCATTAACCTTTTTTGAATATACTGTATATGTGATGCGATGGTTTTGGATTTTTTTTAATGCTGCGTGATTTTATTGCGATATTTTTTTTAAAGATTCTTCCTTCTTCATCAGGTTTCACTTCAGACAACTTATTCGCTGTGTCGAGGTTCCCATTGTCTCAGCAAACAGGGACTCGATTTTCAAGTACCACGAACAATAAAAACAGGAACCTCGGTACCACTCGAGATACCAGTGGTTCCTCAGAGGTTTTCCTCGGGAATTTTTTAAAGGGTGTTCAGCCCAAGAAGCCCAAGTTCAGGTTCAACCCGAGCAAGAAAACCTTCGTCCTTGGAACAAACGATGACCGAAGCAGGAAACTCAGCAACAATGGAATCAAGTTCAAGTCTGCTTCCCACCAGCAACAACCGTTTGTTGATGCCAATCTTGGGCCTGTTTCTCCAGGTAAAGTTCTCATCGAAAAAAAAAACAGTGTTACTTCATGAGTTTTGTGGCTCATCCTTTCTTGGAGTAATGTAAAATTAAAATTTATGGAGATAGAATTAATTTTTTAATCTCTGTAGACATTTGTACTCATGCAGATTGAGAGAAAATACTTAGTGGTGAAAGTAATTCTTATCCCTGCAATGAAATGATGTTAAAGTTCAACTACTCAATTTTGAATTTGAATGTGCAGGCTTATAAATATTCAAAAACAATAATGATACTATGCACATTCAAGCATTAATTCAATTCTAGCTTTTGTGAAGGCCCACGAAATTCAAGAGGAAAGTTAAAAGTTGTACTCGAAAAAAAAAATATTTCGTAATAAGTGAACGAAGTTTTGACTCTAATTCATAATCTTGAGTAAACAAAAATTAATTCAATTTGATCAAGAATCATTCAAATCATCCCTTGATCTGTTTGGAAATTGAACAACCGAAGCAGGAAACTCAGCAACAATGGAATCAAGTTCAAGTCTGCTTCCCACCAGCAACAACCGTTTGTTGATGCCAATCTTGGGCCTGTTTCTCCAGGTAAAGTTCTCATCGAAAAAAAAAACAGAGTTACTTCATGAGTTTTGTGGCTCATCCTTTCTTGGAGTACTGTAAAATTAAAATTTATGGAGATAGAATTAATTTTTAATATCTGTCGATATTTGTACTCATGCAGATTGAGAGAAAATACTTAGTGGTGAAAGTAATTCTTATCCCTGCAATGAAATGATGTTAAAGTTCAACTACTCAATTTTGAATTTGAATGTGCAGGCTCATAAATATTCAAAAACAATAATGATACTATGCACATTTACGCATTCATTCAATTCTAGCTTTTGTGAAGGCCCACAAAATTCAAGAGGAAAGTTAAAAGTTGTACTCGT
Source organism: Notodromas monacha (assembly GCA_905338405.1). NCBI lineage: Eukaryota > Metazoa > Arthropoda > Ostracoda > Podocopida > Cyprididae > Notodromas > Notodromas monacha. Next base: position 68,185 of record CAJPEX010000502.1, read on the forward strand.
TTTTTTTTATAAAGCATTATTCACTTGCTTCAAAACTGAGATTAAGTATTAGAACTCATTTGTTTTTAATTAAGTTAAACTAGTTCTTAGTAAGTTTAGTAGGGAACTAGACAAACCTTTAACTTGATTTTTCAACCAACTGATGTAATTTTGTTTGTTTGAATTTTTAGTTTTCAAGACACCGGAAGAAGAGTTTGGGGTTCGATTGGTCACCAAACCAGTGACCAAAGTCAAGGATTTCCCAACCTTGATACCCTTCAATCCCAGACCGACAGCAGCTACATCTATTGATGATGGAAAAATCTTCACCTTCACCAGACATGGCAGGGTTCTGGATATTCCAGCCTCAACTGAGTCTTCAATCAGGCAAAATACCAACACTTTTTCACAATCTAAACATATTCAAAGAGATTGAAATTATTGTTCATCTATAGAATTCACGAAAATGTAACAATAACTCAAGTATAGCATTCCTGTTTTTCACTTGAGACACGTGATCTATAAATTGGTCCAAAACGAATTTAGGAAATATTTGAGTGAAACCTGGGCCTATTTTATTTTTTTTACACGAAAATGTAACAATAACTCAAGTATAGCATTCCTGTTTTTCACTTGAGACACGTGATCTATAAATTGGTCCAAAACGAATTTAGGAAATATTTGAGTGAAACCTGGGCCTATTTTATTTTTTTTAAAGAAAAAAACCAAGTTTTCTTTCCCAATGTTGAAAAGAATGCACGTAATATTTCAAATATACAGTACATTAAGCGTTTTTTGGTCTCATCCAAGCTAGTGAATTTCAAAATTTCCCCAGATTGAAAAGCTGTAAAATTCGAGGGAATGCTGCTTTTGTTGATACCTTATTTTGCAAAAATAATTTTTTGTACCAAATCATGAAATTTTATTTTCAATTTTTGGCAGGTCTGAAGAAAAGCTGGATGAAAAACGTCCTTCACAACTTTTCCAGCAAATCAATCGATTCCAGAACGTTGCCGTCATCAGAGAATCGACTTTGAAAAGCAATGCAGTCCCCGAAAGCAATGAATTCACGAATAATTTTGTTTTGCGGAGAAAGCCAGAACAATTTTCACCTTCTCAAATTTGGACTCAGCAACCAATTGCTCATTTGATCGAGTTGTCGACGATTCCCACAACGGCCTCACCATCAGAATCGGATGAAGTCCGAACGACTATTGATCTTCTCCGGGTTCCTGTGACAGGAAATGACGAAGAATCTTCACAGATTTCAACGGAAAAAGACCAGGATTCAGGATTCAGACAATCCGGGGTTAATTCAAACTTGAACAGCGGTTTTCAGCGCGTTAATTTCCAAGATTTCGGCCCCAGGTTCCGAGTGACTCAAACTCCGTTCGTACTCCAGAAATCTTCAGATTTCGGCATCAAAATCCAGGAATTCAATTCGCAGGAAATCCGGGGACAAAATTCGGATTCACTGTTTTCAAAAAATGTTGAACAATCTCAGAAACGGGAATCTCAAGAATTTTTCCCTACAACTCAATCAGCAAGCAGACCACAAGACGTAGATTCGAAAGAAATCGACGTTTTGTCAACGCTTAGGCTCTTCACTCTTCCTCAACAAACAGCTTCAGCGAATGTTTTAACGAGCCAGCTTTCATCAACAGAAATTTCCAAGCTTTCAACAGATGCAAAAAGTCAAGAACTTTTGTTTGATTCTCCGAAACCTACGACACCGATTGTCAAAAGAAGGAAAAGTGCGAGAAAGATTCTGACCAGGACTTCGCCGATTTTCCAGACAACTACTGAATTAACTCCTTTAACATCTTCCTTGAGTTTGAGTTCAACAGAAGTTTTGAGCAGTTCTGCTTTGTCCCCATCAACCACTTCAAGTAAGTGAAAGTTTTATATATTACTACAAAATTTAGCCATAAGATTTATTCCATTGTTTGAAAACCAATAGAGGATGTGCCATTTTTTAAAGCGTTATTTGATCATTTCCAAAAATGTATGCCAAATTTTGTTCCCAGTTTGAAATTGAGAGAAAACACAGCTGAAAAATGTCCAAGCTAGAACATACAGTACATGATAGAAAATAGGGTTCATTTTCTACAATTCATAATGTTTCCAAATTCACTGTCAGTCTAAGAGAAAAAAAATTCTAACAGTTGAAAAAGAGACACTCGCAGATCTCAAAGCCATTATCCAGGAGGAAAATGTCTTCAAAACGGAAATTGAAGATTTCCGAAATTCAAGAAGTGCAAGATACGTTTAATTTCAATTCCAAGACTTCGAGTAACAAACTTCCAAACCAATTGGCTAAAATTAAAAAAAATCAATTGTCCAGAAATATTTCTGCATTTGCACAGGGATTTCAGAAGTACTGTCTCAACTGTATGAATTATTTCATAAAATATCTCCCTCCAAACAATTTTATGTTGAACACATTTTTCTTTTTTTTCGAATTCAGCCACTGAATTGACCACTTCAACTCAAGTGCAAAAGAAAAAGAAAAAGAAGCAGCCCAAAACTAAAACAAGTCCAAGTCCTCCGCAGACTTCATCAGAATCCCTCATTACAAGACCTGGCCCAGAAATCCCATCACAACAGCTGTCAACTGCTCAAGAAAGCACTGAAATCACCACAACTTCTGCTCCAACTTCTGGAAAGCCCAGGAAAATCATCAGGAAGAAAAAGAAGAAGACCACAGCTTCCCGCAAAGGAGAGACTGAGCCTGTGACAGAAACATCAAGCAAGAATTGAAAGAATAATGTTTTTTGTACATTTTGTTGATGTCAATCAAAAGAATCCACTCCTTGTAAAAAAAAAAAAAAGTGAAAAAAACGTGTGCTTTCAGCGTCGAAACTTGTCAAAACAAAGTCCTGTGAAGTTATTTGATTGAAAAATACATCTCTAATGCTTGAAATGGGACTTATTTTCAATGGCATGAAAGGAAGAGATTTTTTATTCAGATCAAGGATGCGTGAAGTCGGAAGTATAACCCGGGGCTAACTTCCGGTTCGAATTGCTTTTTCGTCTGAAAAAAAAAATCGGATACTGATACGAAACCAGCTAATCTAGACTGACAAAAGAGGAGAAGCTCTGGAACCTATTAATTCAATTACTGACATTTTCTTCCTCATGTTTGCTGGCTCATTTCCTGTGAACCGTCTTCCCTTATTCCCTGGTTCTTCTTGATATTCTGCAAAGGTTTCACGAAGAAGCTGAACCCTTGCTGATAGACTCTGTAAGCTTCCGTGGACAATGTTGTGTATAATCTGTTGCAGTGCATCACTGAAAGGCTTTTGGATGGTTGCCGTGAATATTGCCCAAACAAAACTCAGTTTTCAGATACTGTACAAAATTCAACATCAATCTAAATATTAGAAATGATTGTCAATATTGACATCGTATTTTATCAAGTATCCCATGCCCTTTTTTGCCCAATTGTTGATACAGGTGGACTCTCTCTACAAAGGCATTTCAAGGAACCATAGAGAAAAAATTATTTTACAGACAATTTTGTTGTAGAGAAGCAGTATAACGGATGGTTGCTGAGTGTTGCCCAAAAGCTCATTTTTCAGATATAAAATTCAAGATAAATCTGAATTCTGAAGCTATGAAATCGTATTTTCTCAAGTGTCCCCCTCACTTTTCCACCAAAATATTGTCACTCACAAGTGAACTATCTTTACAAATAAATTTCCAGGGACCAGATAAAAATTCGTTTTACAGAGAATTTTGTTGTTGAGAAGCCCTATAACCTGGGTGAAGAACCCTATGGAACTAAATCAAAATTCATGACACAGATAAAATCGTTGCATACATTTAAAATTTCTAGAAGCATTTTTTGCATAAGAGAATGCTTTTTTCAGCATTACTACATGCATTCTAACTGAGCTAAAATTCAAAATTAAGATATGCAACTTGTGGGGTTGTGGCATGGGGCAATGCGGCGTGACATGACCCAAGCATGGCATCCTTGTTTGGGCACACCAGCATTGCAACAAAGTAATGCTCAGATGACAGATCTGGATCTTGCATCTGGTTTGCCACAGTGCAGTAAACTGGGTGACGCAATAACAATCAAAACGCCACCAAAGAATTTGGTGGGCATGCAAAGCATCATTCAATTGAGAGCTGTGCTGGGATACATGACTGGGAAAGGATTGTCTTGTGTGGTGGATTGCATTGATCTTGATTGAGTCTTGTATATTCTGTGCAAAATCGAGTGTTGCACCCCAATGTATTTATTGGTGAGTGTTTGAGAGAGATTGGAACTGGAAGGAGTAAAACTCGGCAATTGGTCAGTGCGCAACCAACCTGTGGGACTCGGAGATCCCAAAATAAGCGCACAATATATTTGTCATATGCACACGTATAAAACGTTTTGTTAACCGACTCATAGTCGTTTTAAGACACCAAACAGTTCAAGGCGCCCCTTTATCGTGTTCTAAGTATCCTCTATCCAAAAAGACCACTGACGTTCTGCAAGTAGGTTACACCAGAGACTGTGCGGAATTTTCCCGCCGACTTTGACAACAGTCATGAAAATCCCTGAAAAGGGTAACAGGGAAACAAGTTTCTTGAAACTCAATCGGCGCGTCTCGGGACGCGCCTCGAAATACTGCAAAATAATGCAAAACAATTGGCTGAGTATCAGCAAAATTCTGTGGTTTGTCAAGTTCCGCGGGGAAATAGCACAAGATTCATAGGAGATAGGTTTTTCTGGTGACTGCAAGACGTTCATCCAATGTGGTCTCTGCTTGAAAAAGGTCTGATGATGGTTTTGGGACTTTCAGTCCCATTTATACCTGCAAGGGATAATTGGCAAGGTATGCCAATACCAATACTGAGCAATGAGGATGGTTGCCGCTAGGTTCTAACAAGGTGATCGATAAATCTAGTTTTCCTTCCAGAAATGGGGAGTTTTTCCCCATTTTGATTGGCAACATCTGGCTGGTTTGGCGCAGTTTCCCACAAAACGGGAGGCTGCATGTTTTTTAACAAAGATCTGGAGAGGAATCGCTTCCTTTCTGATTTTTGTTCCCACCCTCCTGGGGTTTTTGGTTCTGTTCATTTCTGCAAAGGGGACAATTTCTCTTCATACGCAGTTTTTCTGAGTTGGGTTTTATGGCCCAGTTCAGATGTTTGTTTATGACCCCTATTAGTGACAGCCGATTTATGGCTGTCACTGGTTTTGGCAGTTGCGCAAGCTATTGTGCCTGCGCAGTATCAGCAAATCTGTTGTTTTGCCCCTTTTGTTTCTCACATATTCTGTTACTTGGAAGCATTGCTTGGTTGTTTTGTTCTTTGGTTGGTGTGGGTGAATTATATTGCTAAGGGACTCCAATAAGGAGGATCCGGCCTCCTAAAGGGTGAGTGGCTGTTTCCAATTTATTTCAAATTCTTTGTTGTATCAGGCTGGACACAACTTACAAACATTCAAGCTATAAAAGCTGCAACTGATTATGTTTTTAGCCAAGACCCAATTAAAATCTGAATGCATTGAAAGATGTCTTAAAATATACAGCAGAGAAAAATACAGGCAGTCCCTTGCAATTTGACAATCCCAAAATTCAATGTCTGAATTTGCATGGAAGTTGACTTGCACTTTGACCCTTGCCCCACAATTCGATCTGTTTTGGCCATTTTTTTCACATGTTATTTGTTTTAATATTTTTGAATTTAACAAAGTGCATTGCAATTTGACCCAAAGTTGGCAATGGATAAGGGTCGAATTGTGAGGTACCACCTGTACAAGAAAGATAAAAAATATATTATTTCAAGGTTTACATTTGAAGAATTACAAATTTTGAATTTTTTTTTGGGTTGGGACATCCAGAATGCCAGACACCTAATATTGTATCAATAAGGCCCATTTGTTCTTTCACTTCCCTGTTCTTATGGTCATTAATCCACTTTTTCCCTTCACGAAGCCCAGCGCCTGGAAGTCCCATCTATTACGTTGGGACACTCTCCCCACGTAAGAACTCCCCAACGTACACGTGTGTCCCCCAAGTCAGACCAAAGCAGGGTGTAAGACCAGCCCGCTATACATCCGAACATACACAAAATTTATTGTCTTCCATGCAGGAAACAAGAAAAATTTAAACGTTTGTTATTTAGGCAGTGCCTTAAAAACAAATGATATCTCATTTTCCGAAATTGTCCCCCAAAGCCAATAATTATTTTATCCTAGACATATTGACAGCAGTTGTATTTGCTTTCATATTTTCCCCCAACCAGCCACTGATTCCTCACATGGAAGTAACATTTAAAATGAATTATTGAGAGATTTTTCTCCGAATAAATAATATCTATATTCTTTAACAGTAAGAGCAGTTGTATTTGCTTTCATATTTTCCCCCAACCAGCCACTGATTCCTCACATGGAAGTAACATTTAAAATGAATTATTGAGAGATTTTTCTCCGAATAAATAATATCTATATTCTTTAACAGTAAGATTACCTCTGAATATAAAATTGGAAATTTTAGGGAAGAGGAAAGTCAATATATATCAACTGTCTCTCCAACTGCTATAGAGTTTTAAAATAAATTATGAACCGATTTCGGAAAAAAGCAAGCATAAATCTTGGGGTTCTTGTGAAATTGCTGATTGAACTGGGTAATTTTACATGAAGTAATCTCGAATTAATTTTTTGGACACTTCAAATGAGATTTACACCTAAATCTGGTGTACAAATTTAAAAATTTCAGCAACCTTGGGAAGATATATTATTTTTGTGAATGAATAAATAAAAAACATGGATTTTATTTGTTATATTTATTTCTTCAGATTTTGGCTACCAAGAAGTGCTGTGATTTTGAAAACATGGACTCTGAAACAAAATTGGTTGTTGGAATTGTCTACGCGTCCATCATTCTTGACAATGTCCTTTTGACTGCCATCGGTAAATTTTCCACAATACCTAAATTTTTATTATATTTTTTTTTNTTACTGGCACAGGACATGTTTTTCTCGAAATTCGGGTGTTCATTTACTAGTCAACGAACTTTTCAAATAGTCTGAGCAGCAAAGTGAGCTTGTTCAAGCAATTTGTTTATTATGGGCTGACAGCTTGAAAAAGTCATGAGCCTTGAAGATAAATCGTTTTGTGAGAAAGACGAGACAAAATTTTAGTGCGCGACGCCAGCAGCTGGCTATTTTTTTGCGCTTTTCGTGGGGTCAAATGACCCCTGGGTTCCGAGAAGAGGAGATGTTCTCCTGCCGATAAAGGATGGTGCCGCCTTTTAGCAATTGTTTTTGTCCCGATTTTGGGAGTCCTTTTCTTTTCTTGGCGAGTCAGTTTTGCCAATTTGTTCTTTTGTTTCCAAGCCACCCCAGTTTTTGGGGATTTTTCTTATCTCTCGTTGGTTTCGGCACATCTCGGGATGTGCCAATTAAATTACATTTTTCGGCTTCTTTTTGGCGCCATCCTTTTCTCTAAGCATCCCATTTCTGGGGATTTTCGATCTTTCTTTGTCACATTAGTTTTCCGCGCATTCAAAAGATGCGCGGATTGAGTTGCGCGTCAGCTCGTTTCTTTTAGTTTCGATTTTCAAGGGAATCGTCAAAATAATTTCGTACAGGATTTGACATTCGTAGCGCGCAGTTCCACGATATTATACGAGATATACTCGCATGTTACTGCAAATATCGTTAGACTAATAATTTATTTTCCCTCGAATAAGGAAAAGGCTTCGAAATTCGACTGATTTCTCCCCCCCTGATGTTTTCACATTCCAGGGGATTGTGCTGCTGTGAGCTGGAAGAACCCGATAGCCCTGGTTTACGACCGGCAGATCCCGTTCTTCATCACCGGGGCAGAAGACAGGGCCCGGGTTTGCAGAGGCAAGTCTTTGGACCGGAATGTCACCGGGTACTACCCGGGCTTCATGTTTTTCGACACGGACCTGACAACCCAGACAACCACAAAATTCTGCGCCATTTCTCACCCGCACCCCAATGCCACTGGGACCAAGGTTAAGACGAATCCCGACTTTGAGGTGAACATATGTATTCACTATAATAACTATATACGTATACTTCCTCCATCAGTCCGTAGAATATAAGAATTCGATGAAACAGTCAACGAAATTCCTGGAATGAAAAAATCGGTCAAATTTCGCTCGTTGCCGTTCAGATTTTGCTTTTTCGTCATACAGATAGATGTCGCCTGCACAGCACCTCTGAAATTCATTTCTTCGAAAAAAATGCAAAAAAATTATAAATACTGTAGGATAATTTACGTCACGCTAAGATAAATCAGAAGCTCATAAAAATGATCAAATCATCGAAGATATTGCATGAATGAAAAAGCTTTTATTCACATGCTTCAGAAAAATGGGGCGAATATTTTTTGAATGCAGTCAAATTCTTATATAAGCAGGGTGCATTATCGGTGGACGACAAAAGTCCATTGTGCGAATAATACATTGCGCAAGACTTGTACTACAAGTGTAGCACTGAGCTTTTTTTTGTTGGAAGACAGACAATTTAAAAAAATATATATCTGCTCTGAGAGTGGGTGTTGAAGGTATAAATAATGTGCGGAATTTTCCCGCCGACTTTGACAACAGTCATGAAAATCCCTGAAAAGGGTAACAGGGAAACAAGTTTTTTGAAACTCAATCGGCGCGTCTCGGGACGCGCCTCGAAATACTGCAAAATAATCCCCCTGACGGGGCGGCAAGTCAAAACAAATTGTAAACCTTTAAGAAAACAATTCCTTTCTCCAGCATTCGACCCCTCTTTTTTCCTTTCTTTTTCTCATTATTTAGGAAGGAGGTCATATGACCCCCATTTGTCTCCTCGGGGTTAAAGAGGGTTCCAAACTTTGCCAGCTGCTGGCCGCCACCCTCTGGTTTCTTCGTTCTTATTTTTTCTTTCGGCTCCCGAGAACCATTTTTTGTTTGAGGAACGCGACACCCTTGACTTCAAGATGTTTTCCAAAAAGATTCGTTCTTATTTTTTCTTTCGGCTCCCGAGAACCATTTCTTGTTTGAGGAACGCGACACCCTTGACTTCAAGATGTTTTCCAAAAAGACAGCTCTAGAGTAATTTATACTTGTCGTCGAAATCTGCACACCCTTGTAAAATAATTGTCTTTGGAAACTGCGCAGCCCTGTAAAAATTTACAAGCTAAAGACACCCGGTTCCCGGGGGGGGCAGTATATATTTTTCCAAATTGCCGACCAATAGCCAGATGTTGCAAAAACATCCACACCTGGTATTTTCGAGGAAACCCAGCAACTGGGAAAAATACTCAGATTCAAGAGCATATTGAAAAAATTATATAAGACCCTCAACTCCCTGTGAAAAACACAGTCCGAATTTTGCGTGCGAAGCGTTACGTTGTGTTCGTAAAATTTGTCCCTGCTGAAAAATTTACCAAGTCGGAAAACTGTTGTGCATATTTTACCGCGGAAACCTGTTGTGCATATTTTGTATTCAATTCTATTTGTCGATCTGCTAACAAAGGCTTGCGCTGTTTGGGAGAGAATCCCTGGTCGGTTCGCGCACCGGCCAATTGCCGTGTTGAATTCATTTTTTCTGTTCTTGAAAATCTTCTTCTAAAAATCCTGTTCGACAATTCTAATTTCAAAACCTCCTTTGCAAATTTAATCAAGTCATATTAAGAACTTAAAAACAAGGTGTACGGCTTCAAATATTTCCTCTCGTAAAAACCGTACAAAAAACTGGTAGCAGAGCGTGGTTTTGTCTACGTAAAAAAAAAAATCTTTTCGCTTCCACTGCGCCTCCTTAAAGAAACTTTTTACCTAATAATCTTTGTGGTTCTTTGACTATTCTTTGTGTATTTCAAGAGAAAATTATTGTCCTTTGCCTACTAATCTGTGCTGTATTTCTTTTGCGTCTAAAAAAAAAAATCTTTTTGCTTCTACTGCGCATACTTTGAAAAATCTTAAACTTATCACTTGTGTTACTCTTTTGATCCTTCTTGTATTTAAAAAATCATCTTAACTCTCGTGATTAATTCTTGCATACTTTTGTGCTATTTTCTGACTTCTTTTGTGTATTTCCAAATTGAAAAGTGTGCTGTTCTTCTTACGTGATCTGTTTCTTTATTTCACGATCTTTCGAAACCTTCATCAGGCATCTAAAAGACTATCCACTTAATTTTTCCATATCCAGTGCCTTCCGTTCACCCTTGTGTCCTTTTAAAAAAAAACTACTTTCATAAACTTTTTCAAACCTTATAACTCAGTGTGTGTTGTGTTCTTTATATAAAAAAATGATGAGGACCACAAGTCCGGCAGCCCGAGAACCGGGAACCCAAATTCTGGATACTGACGCCCTTGAAGTACATCAGTTTATGTCTGGGGTCTTCGAATCTCATGCTCAGTCGCTAAAACTTCTAGAAAATCTCTTTTCAAAGGTTAGATCAATTCAAGAATCCCTCTGTCCTACCGAGTATCTAACCCTTAAACAGGGGGGATCCATACCAACTAAGCCAGATCTCTACTGGTGTAAAAAGTTTAATGTTATTTTATCTCTTAACTTTTACCCAAGATCAAAACCTGGTAACATTCCAAAAGAAGATGTTATCAAGAAAATACGTATTTACTTACCCTCCCCAAACCTGGGAAAACCCTTGGGCCCTGTGTGGTCACTTCTTAATATATGTCATCAGAACATGGGTCACCCATCCCCTTATTCCTCTCTTAATTTTATACAACAAACCTTTCGAGTCAAGAGGGCCCGAACATTGGCCAAGAATATTGTGAAGAATTGTGAAAAGTGCAAACAACTTTATTCCTTCGAAACCCCAGTTCCACCTTTTCTGACTGGTGAAAAGCCAATTTTCCCTGAGTAATTAAAGGGGGGGGACTTCATCCGGTTCCTATTTTTAAGAACCCTCCCACACCCTGTTTGTTCTAATGTCTTAGTTCTCCTATACTGGAAATCCCAGAAATGGGTAAAACCAAGAGGCTGTTAAAAAATCCCAGAAATGGGTGAACGAAGAAGCCTCGAATGAACCCTGCAAACACAACTGGTGAAACTGTTAAAAAAAATGATGATGAGAAGTCAGCTTGTTCAAATTTTCAAAACTTGTTTATTAACGTCCCCAAATCCCAACTCTTCCCTCCACCCACATATATACAAAATTTTACAAGATATCACACAAAAATTTGGACAAAAATATAAACAAGAGGTAAAAACAAACCCCCCCCTTTTTTGTTTCTCTTCAAAACCTGGTAAGATTCCTGATGTGCACGAAATCTAAACCCCCCTCCCCTACAAGCCAAACGAAATCTCCAGCCTTAGAGATAATGAATTTCTTCTGACGCGATCCTTTGACTCTGACCGTTGTTCCAATCACCATCCTTGATGAGCTGAGATGTTTGGGATCCGACACCAAGAACTCCACTGAAAAAACCTCCAAGAACATCTTGACACTTAGAACTTCGTCCATTCTGAAATAGGTAGAATATTTATTACATTTTAGTATGACTCCCAACAGAGATCCTGTTCAAAAAAAAACTCACTGTTTAAATGGATCCCCTCCTGCTCCAAACACGGCAGGGTTAATATGAAAGGGCCCGTTGCCCTCGCAATTCTTAGGCCCATGATCCGTACAATGAAAATGCGGCAGGGCTGGGGGGATCCCAGGGCTGGCCTTGCCATCACCCAACCACTGGGGGCATCTTCCAGNTACCATACTTCATGTCCTGTACTACGCACCCAGGCACTGGGAGTACGTAAAGCGGGAACTTCTCCAACCGATGAGGATCTATCGCCATTCTTTTAAAGACATTCTTCTTATAGGCCACTTGGTCAGCTGGCTCATACGCACTCCCCTTAAAAGGATGATACGAGTGCCCTAAAAAGAGTAAAATTATATATTAATAATAAAGTCTCAACCCCATTACTGGGACAACTATAACCCACATGGTTGTAAAATGTCGAGAAGATCCTCCTCTGCATTCGCTTTAAAATCACTCGAGTTGGAGACTCCGGGCAAAGATGATGGACGAGCTACAGTCCCTGGAGGGAGAGCAAATCTCTTCTTGTCAACCTGGACGGTCGCCACTTGCAGTTCCATGGCCCCACCCTGTGACGAATCCCCGCCACTTGTTAGATCTATTTCTTCAATATTAGTCGAAGTCCTCGGCCTCTTCACATTAGTCACTTCTGGGCCCTTTAGAAGAGTTAGTAACTCCGTAATTGCTCTCTTGTTGGTAGTCCTTTCACGTGAGGCTTCCACAGCCTCCTTCATCCAACATTCTTTGATGGCTTGAGCACTTCCGAAGTGGATCTTTGTTGATCCCGTAGTCCACGTCTGGAGATCACCCGCTGGAAAAGCTATGGAAATTAATAAACCTATAATTAAACTCTATATCTTCCCAATAACTGGGGTATTCATCATCACCTCTTGCCACAGCAGTAACGGCAATCCCTTCGGCAAGATATAATTCATTTATCCCGCTTAGGGCTCCCTGAAACACGCTGGCATGCCTCTCTAATTGATTTTTTAAGGAGGCCTCTAAAATCAGGTTCTGATTCTCTTCCCTCTCACGAAGCATGTCTAAGGTCTCTTGACTCTTCTCCAATTCCATCTTTTGTTCTTCCAAAACTTTCTTTTCCTCCAGAATTGCCTGCAGAACCCTCTTTTGAGATGAAATATTTTCAGCGTATTGTTGAGTCTCTTTCCTTAGTCTCTCCAATTCCACTTTTAATCCATCCCGTCCAATCTTGGCATTTGATTCTGCCTCCAAAAATGGAAGAAAATCTCCCATCCTCTGTAAACTAGCCTCAGACAACTTCTGTAATTTCTCTGCCATCTTTTCGGCTGACCTTGGCAATTTAACCAATACTTCTGACTCCGCTTGATTAAAAATTTCAGCACTTGAAGGCTTAAGATCCTCCATTTGGTCCGCTATAATTCAAAAAAAAACAAGATGTTTTCTTGAATTAAAAAACCTATTTCCCCATTTTACCATCTTAAGAATCAATACCTTCTTTAGGGATCTCCATCCCATCCTCATCATCCGAATCCTGAACCAAAACTGGAAGTTTAGAAACCTCCCCTTGATCTTCCAAAGCTTCACTATAAGACTCATTGGTCTCCTCCTCCTGAACAAAGGGCTCCTCAATCCTATCTGATTCCGCCATACTCCTCTTTTTTGACTCAAAACTTCACTTTCTCAAAAAACCTTTAAAAAATTATAAAGTAGAGAAATAACCTTTCTTTTTAATGAAGATCCTCAAGCAGGAAATCAAAAACATTTACGTATCTTTTTTCCCCAGTCTCTGGGAATTTCAACAACACCACCTTTTTTAAAAAAACAGAAGACCCTTAAAAGGGGGGGGGAGACATTTTAAAACACTTCGACGATATTGTCCGATGTATATCATCAAGCCATTTGAGAAGGGAGGGAAAAGAAAAGACTCCTCCGCCACTCGAATGATCTGACAACACGTCATCGGTATGTACCCTTCTTTTCAAAACACACTTCTCGAAAAAACACTTCTCAAAAACACTTGGCGCCACCTTCTCAAAAAAAAAAACTTCTCATTGCCAGCTATGGCTTACGACCTGACCAGGTCTTCGAAGTATAGAAGAAACAATTTTCCGACCTGAGAACCAGGTCTTCGAAGTTAAGTGAACTATACCCGACCTGCGCGAATCAGGTCATCGGAGAAGACTGAAAAACTCTTACAAAAATCCGGGATTAGCTACCCCGGGTTCTTGTAATAAAACATAACCTCCTACAGAGTTAACTTTATTTTTTCCACAACTAAAAAGCAGAAGCCACTTCAAAGTCCAGTCCACCAGCAAAAAGTCTCCAAGTCAGAAGCCTGATGGACAAAAATTTCAACATCCGACCTCCAACCAAGACCATCACTGGACCTCGACTCAAGATTATCTGCGACTTTTCGGAAAAATTCGCGCCCCTTTTATTTTAACATCGTCCTGAGTCACCCCTTCCGGAAAAGGGGTCACTCAAGGACAAGGGGGGGATTTTGTGCGGAATTTTCCCGCCGACTTTGACAACAGTCATGAAAATCCCTGAAAAGGGTAACAGGGAAACAAGTTTCTTGAAACTCAATCGGCGCGTCTCGGGACGCGCCTCGAAATACTGCAAAATAATCCCCCTGACGGGGCGGCAAGTCAAAACAAATTGTAAACCCTTAAAAACAATTCCTTTCTCCAGCATTCGACCCCTCTTGTTCCTTTCTTCTTCTTATTATTTAGGAAGGAGGTCATACGACCCCCATTTGTCTCCTCGGAGTTAAAGAGGGTCCAAAACTTTGCCAGCTGCTGGCCGCCACCCTCTGGTTTCTTCGTTCTTATTTTTTCTTTCGGCTCCCGAGAACCATTTTTTGTTTGAGGAACGCGACACCCTTGACTTCAAGATGTTTTCCAAAAAGACAGCTCTAGAGTAATTTATACTTGTCGTCGAAATCTGCNCCAAACTTTGCCAGCTGCTGGCCGCCACCCTCTGGTTTCTTCGTTCTTATTTTTTCTTTCGGCTCCCGAGAACCATTTTTTGTTTGAGGAACGCGACACCCTTGACTTCAAGATGTTTTCCAAAAAGACAGCTCTAGAGTAATTTATACTTGTCGTCGAAATCTGCGCACCCTTGTAAAATAATTGTCTTTGGAAACTGCGCAGCCCTGTAAAAATTTACAAGCTAAAAGACACCCGGTTCCCGGGGGGGGCAGCATATATTTTTCCAAATTGCCGACCAATAGCCAGATGTTGCAAAAACATCAACACCTGGTATTTTTGAGGAAACCCAGCAACTGGGAAAAATACTCGAATTCAAGAGCATACTGAAAAGATTATATAAGGCCCTCAACTCCCTGTGAAAAACACAGTCCGAAATTTACCGTCGAAGCGTTGTGTTGCGTTGCGTCGTGTTCTTTCGTCATCAAAAATTGTCTAAAGTCCGCGAAACCTGTTGTGCATTTTTTGCTAGAAACTGTTGTTCATATTCCTGAGTCCTATTGTCTTATAAACGACAACATAAACACAAGGATAATGGATTGACAATTGTTTCCGAACGCGAACAACCCCTCTTTTTAGGGACCAGCCAAGCGCGTGGCCGGTTAACAACACAAAGTAAAAGGATTTTCATTCCTTATCCAATTTCCAAAAACAACCCTTTTTCTTCTCACATCTCATAAAATCAGTCAATTATTTAAGAAGCAATTTTTCAGGTGTAAAACAAACGACTTCGAGCAAGGTGTACGGCTTGACACTTTAAACTTCTTTATAAAACCGTACAAATGCAACCTTTTAAAATATGTATCCATATTTTGGGCAGCCCTTTTCTCTCCTTTACACAGATTTATTGAAGAACACTTTACAGCTATTCATTAAAAATCATTTGAATTGCTGATTTTCTTCCATTTTGAGCTCATTTCAAAATTGAACCATTTTTTTTTGGATCAGTTGTTTTTCCGAGACGAAAATGATTTTTTTTTTACTTGATTGGATGCAAAGTCAGGCGAATGAAGCACAAATAGTCAGGGATTTGATCTTAAAAGTATATCAATGTGCAAATTATTTTCTTTTCACATTTGCACTTCTCCTTCTCGTGCAAATATTGTACCGGCTATTTTGATCCCGTTTGTTTTGTGCGATGCTCTTTCGTCCTACGCAAAAATTTTTCTCTTCTTTAGGACAGACTAAAAAGCCTAGAGTGGAATCCTTGCCAAAATAAAAAAGTAAAATGTGACCGCGTCGTTTTTTGTAAAAGTAAAGCCGTGAGTTTTTTGTATTAGACAGAAGCACTTTCCTACTTTCTTTACTAATTACGGGGGTAGAAAGAAGGAAAAAAAAGGGCTGAACGAAAATCCGGTGTTCATGTGCTCTCCCGATAAAAGGCCCGTTTTTCTTTCTCTGCCATTTTTTTCCATTCAGTTTTTTTTTCTCTTTCTGATGGACAAACTAGTCGCTTTTCCCAGTGCTGATGACGTGCTGAATCGGCACGCCTTCCTGTGCTGCTTTATTCAGGAGTTGGCGAACAAAACAAGCCCAAAGTTGGCAAACATCACATCCCCAAACCCCCTGGAATGGAAAATGCTTGTATCGATGCCGACTATGATTTTTTCTAGAAAAGAATGTATACTCATATATGTACAGTAGTCAAGAACACAGCCTGTTTTTTGCTTTAATTTTTTTCTTTGCAAAGAAAGGTGAGCATATCTCTTGGGATTTCATGGAGGAAGCAATATTTAACCTTCCCTAGATCCTGTTTAACTCTGTCTGTTAACATCTACTGTCCCGACACCGACTTTACCGTGTTTTTCCGTCTTAAAGTCTTTATTTTGTGAACTTAGTCGGCACCCCAAGTCGACCGGATCTCTTTTATGAGATCCCAAAGAAAAAGATAAAGATGTATTTCAAAACTTTAACCCCAAGATTAATTGATTCACAGAACACAGCACACAATGAGAATAAATATCAGAAAAACTATTGGAATGATAACTGGCAGCGGACTCAGGCAGACTCAGGAATAAATAATATTGAAAAATATTGCAAGAGTGACCTTCCATGGTTTTTCACTCTCTCTCTCTCTTCCAGGAATCTGCAGAAAACAGGAGTGAAGTCTTGAATGTTCTAGATTAATCAAAATAAATCTTCAGGCAAATTTCTCATACAGTGCATAGGTTTGCTGTACTTTAATGTGCCAAATTATTCTGCCACAAGGGCCAATTCAAGACAGAAACTTTTGGAGACAAGGACAATTAGAGACAGTTACATTTGCTCTGTCTCTTAAATCTCTGTTCTTGATAAAGTCTGTCTTCGCAAAGGAACGAAAGTAAGGAGAGAACCAGGTAAAATTATGTGACATTACGTGTATTTTTGTGGTCTCGTAGGTAATAGTAAAAAGTGAAGATTGGCAGAGGTAAACTTCACAAAATATCTTATTGTCAAGAAAAATTACATGAAGTTCTATACATAAGACCTTGTGTAGAAAAAAAAATCTGTGGGACACAAGTATTATGATGGAACATTTCTAACAAAGCGTATTTCAAAAATGTAAATTTTTAGAAGAATATGAAATTCCCCATTATAAAATATATACTAAAAATAAAATAAATATAAATATTGAATAGTATTGCATTCCAAGAAAGCATTCGACTGAGTTTATTCAAATCTGAAAATTCCAGAAAAAATAACCTCTGGAATCTAGGTTTTTGTGTTCAAAAAAAATAGTACTTTAACAAATTAGATGAATTATGAGATTTGTGTGCATTTCAGTCAGCTGAGTTCAAAAGTTCAATCAATGTCAAAAATGATTCGCCAAATGAAATGGCGCGCAAATTTTCTAAAAAAAAAAAAACCCCAGCGAGTCTCAGTTGTTGCAGACAGTAAAATATATACGTATATACGTACTGTTTTTTTTTTTTTTTTACACTGAAGCCCTTATTCTGTCAGTTTTAGACTTGGGCATCCATTGCCTTTGCTCCCGAAAAAAAGAACAATGAACTTTTTTGCCAACTCTGAAGGGACGTAAATAAACTCTTATACAAAAGTATCGACGACGAAACAACAAACAATATAAGTCTTCTAGGCCACTTGAAACGGTCATATATACCTTTATAGAACTGTAGAGACGGTGCCATAAAGTCGCTTGGTACTTGGTCGTTGCGCTTGAAGCACCAAGAAAGATTTTTTCGATAAGAATTTCCTTTCTAAAATGATATCACGAAAAATAAAATAAAAAATGAAGTATTTCTTTCTTCGTTTGTCTTTTTAAATACTTTGAGATGCACTTTTTTTGCTGTTCCGGAACTTCAGCTCTTATATTCGGGTTGCTATCATCTTCAGAAAAGGTACAGAAATATCCTGAGATGTGCTGAAATGCAAGTTCATAATTTTTTTTATCGTGGTAAATGCAAAAGAAAACCTCCGCAAAATCATTTTACTTCGTGTTGTGTTTTTTAATCAAAATTGCAGGGATATAAAAAATTAGCGGCGTGTCTTACTTGAGGTCATGCTGTACCCAGCAAATAATTTTGGCGTTGCAAAGTGCGTTGGGAGGGCGTTCTCATGCCATTATGGCAAGACCATTGTGAAAACGTCATCTTGGTCTTTACTCAACGCCCTGCCCCCAAACGTTGGCAGGGGGCGTTTTGAAACGGGATTGGAACCCATTGCCAATGGGGTTGAAACCGTTGAGCCTGAGAGGCAATAAAAAGGGCAATATTGCCTATACCAT
>CAJPEX010000502.1:87063-98425 GCA_905338405.1 Notodromas monacha
ATTGGCAAGGTGCAGTCAACGCCAATTCCTGAATGCCTTTTTTGAAACCATTGGGAGAAGTTTGGAGAATGGCGTTGTCAACGCCTTGCCATCCCTTTCTCCCAATGTCAATAAACCAAAGGGCGCTGGAGGCAATCAGCCCCATTCTGAAAACGGCTCTGCAACGGCGTTGTCAATGCCATTCTCAAAACGGTTGCTACCTCAACGCCCCCATAATTTGCTGGGTAGTAGTCCAGAAAATGTGATAATCGATTTCAATATTTTTGGCAGGTTTATGTTATGAGTTTTCTAAATTTTTTATTTCATTTTTAGAACAGAATAGGCACACACTATGCTTTCATTCTGCAATTTTCTTCCTTGTTTCAATGCCAAATAAGCTTGAGCCCAAAACTCTAGAATTTTAAGCATTCTTGAGTCAAAAATAAAATTGCTTATAGGAAACATCAATTCTTCAGTTTTTTTTTTCTTGGAGAATTTTTGTTATTTAAACTTGTTTGCTCTGCTGGTCTTTTGTTATACTGGGAATCACAGTTCCTTTTGTCAACGTGAGAGAATATAATGACGGGGAATATTTTAAATTTTGCAATTATTTCGGCATGTGAGCTCAATTTCTCACAAAAGAAATAAAAACACAGGAAAATCAGCCTTTTGAACTCTAGGGATCGCTTTGAATATTCGTTACTAGTTTCAATATAATTTTATTCAGTTTTTTCCCAGCAGAGTCAAAGTATATAAGGAATTCAATCAAACAAACACAGTCAATTCACATGATAGATTCAAATCACAAGATCAGATCAAATAAAACAAAAATGAGAGATTGTTGCACAAATCCACAAGAAGAAGAAAGGAGAAGATTGTCCTTCATGAGTTTAGGACAAACTTCTGTTTAATAGATTCAAAGTGGAAAGAGTTGTTATTTTCTTTGAATTATTTGGTCAGGTGATCTGACCAGAAAATTCCACAATATTTTATTAGGCTTCCTGACCTCTAAATCTCTAATTGGCCAAAATCATAAAAATTGAGGAAATTATTTTAGGCATCATCTGCTGATGTGCTAAAAAGCCTTCATTGGCTTTCTCTACTTGCTTCTCCCCAACACTGCACACATACAGTACAGTACTTCCTTAACTAGTAGTAGAGCGTCCACAGTGAAATCTTTTTGTTTCTTAGTAACAAGCTGGGGGTGCCCAGCCACACCTGGGCAATGGTTGGTAAAATTAATGAAATTGTATAACTAAAAAGTACCATACCCTAAACTACAACCTACCCAACCCTACACTACAACCTACCCTACACTACACTACAAACTACCCAACACTACAACCTCCCCTACACTACACTACAAACTACCCAACCCTACACTAGAACCTACCCTATGCTACAAACTACCCTACCCTACAGTACAACCTACCCTATGCTACAAACTACCCTACCCTACACTACAACCTACCCAACCCTATGTTGAAAATGGACTGAGATAAAATTCAGAACATACAATCATTTTCCCAATTTTCATACATTGCTACAGACTATTTTATGTTTTTCATTTTATTTCAGTCAATTTTCAATTTTTTTGAAAACTAAAAAGGAGAAAATGTAGTAAACAGCATGGCGCTCCTCATAAAGTTTTGAAAAGTAATTTTTTTCAGAATTGAAATTTTGCCTAATTTTTAAAGTTGGAATAATGGGAAATGGAATTTTCAAGAAATTTTGTTTTGTTCACTTTAGCTTATGATAACTTTTTTGTATTGAAGAAATGTAAAAAATTTTTCAAGGAGTATATGCGCATGGAGGTTCTTTGAATTTACAAATTTTTCAATGAGCAAAGTTTAAAATGGAAAATTTAAATTTCAAATATGTAAAACTACTTTTTCCCAATTTATCCCTGGTTTTTGAAAAAGGTTTTGCGTTTTTGATTGACACTTGGCCAATTTTGGAGTTTTTTCAAAATTTTAAAAGGAAACATTTAGGAAACATTAATGCCCTTGCAACATTTGAAGAAATTTGAAATGTAGATGCAAATTGAAATTTTGGCAAATTTTTGAAATTAGTATAAGAGGAAGAAAACAGAAACGGGAATTCAAAATTTTCAGTTCAGCTCATTGTAACTTATTCAACTTTCATTAAATTTCAAAAATTTTGTCAGGTTTATGCACACAGATGTTTTACAAATTTACAAATTTTTTAATTGACATATTTGATAATTAAAATAGATACAATTCAAAAAGTAAAATCTTTTTTCCGTTTTTTGTACGTTTTTTAAAAAAATGTTTTGTGTTTTTCGTTGTTTCTCACTCAATTGTCAACATTTATGAATGTTTAAAAAAGGAAATGTTGCAAATTGCATGGTGCCTTGTACAATTGAAAAAAATCTAAGTTACATCAAGAATTCAATTTTTGGCAAATTTTTAAAGTTGAAAAAATGGGAAACGCCAGCCTCCTGCAGGCCTCTCTGGGGGCTCTGTGGGAGGGAGGTAGGGGGAAAAGTCAGGAGGGATAGATAGGCCACAGACACACCTTACACAACATCCATATTAAAGTTCCCCTAGACCCCTATAGGATCCTCAGTTAACACTGCGGACATTAAACTAGCGTGGGGGTATCCAGCCACACCTTGGCAATGGTTGGTTAAATTACTAAAATCCTAAGAATAAAAAATACAGAACAAACTAATTTACCCTAATGTACACTACAACATACCCTGCCAAAAAAACTACCCTACCCCAGAACCTACCTGACCCAACAGACTACCATACCCTATGCTACAACCTACCCTACACTACAACCTACCTACCTTATAATTTATGGAAGGCAAAAAGTTGTGCAGAAGTGAACTACTGTACTGCTATACATAAATAAATGAAAAATGTACAATAGAGGAACTGGTGAGCATTTTTGGGGACACACTTCAACTGCTGTTTTTATGGAGAAGCAAGAAGTCAAGTTGAGCCTGAAAAAACAAAATAAACTCTCGTTTTCGCTGGAAATATTGAAGGAAAATTTTCTGGATAAAAAAAAAATTCTCGTTTCGTATGAAAACGGTTCAGGTTCCCATATCAGTGATTCAGTATTTATAGAGAAGTGTTCCCTTGACTTCGCAGCATATATTTTTGTTGAAAGAAGTTATTAGTTGTATTTTTAACTATTTAATTCTGGAAGTTCTCCTTACAAACCTTTTCAAATAATGTACAGCTGTGCGAACTTGCCAATGGGTGCAACGGATCCGGCTGCAACAAAATTTGATTGACAAATTGGATTTTTTGAAGATTAAAATGAAATGTAACAGTTAGCCTGAGATGACAGGGTGGAGATTTCCAAATAAGTACATAAATTCTTATATTTTCTGGAATGCCCAGTGCCCTTGAATATATATGAGGCACACCTTGATTTTTTTTAGCTTTGAAATTTCAAAAAAATAAAAAAATCTGCACCCAAATCTTTGTTTGTTGAGTAAATATTTTTTGAAATAAAAAACAGAAAAAATGAAAACAGAATAATATATAATAGTTCATTTAAATGTTATAAAGCATTGTAACATGACTGGTGCTAAACAGAATGTCCCTGAATTCTTTGAACTTTTTAAAATGTACAACTACATGTATAATGAACTTCTTGCTGAAATTGACCAAGTCCATGAATGGTACTGTTCTACTGAGTTCACTCAACTTATTGTGGCCCCTTGAGTAGTATGCACTTCTTAATTTCCAAAAATTCAATATGGAAATCACCTACTGTACCTTCAAGTAACAGACACCTATCAGTTATTCAATTTTAAAAATTGACAGAGTAATCTGTGAATGTGAAATGTTTCAAATGAAAATTGAATTCAATGTACTTCTGATTGTATCTGTTCATTTGTTTTAATGATATGTTTATAACAAACACAATGGGAAATCACGCATAAATGGAATACAATTTCTTTTTAATGGTCTCTGTGTATTTGTTTAAATATTTTTTATTACTAACACATCAAGGGTAAAGCATTTGAATTCTTTTTTCTTTCTTTTAGCATAATTCCAGACGTTCACTTATTTCTCCAAACTTTAATTTTTTTTTATTTTAAAGTACTGTACTCAATGTGAAAAAAGGCAGACCATAGTTTTATTAATTACACAGGGAACTTTTTAATTTTTGTGATGTGCAAGTGCTGTCCATTTTTTTAAATTGTGCAGTACAAACATAATTGGGTTGAATATTTCATACTGTGCTACATCTATTAATGGAAAGAAAAAATATCGATAAAATGCCAGCGCCCCATGAATCATGCTGGAATCTTCAATGCGTCAAATATAACGTCATCATCCCATGGAATCATCACACAAACGATTCCAGAAAATAAAAGAAATAAATAAGAAACACGTAGCAGTAATGATGAGCTCCATCTTCCTAAATATGTGCGGACTCTGAGGAATGATCAATCAGCTGATCGATATGGAAAAAAAAATAAACTCATTACACCCAGATATATATGTCATAAAAAATAACGATAAAAAAACGGGTTCCCAGAGAACGTGATCTTTTGCTTATTGAGCTCCCGCCGGTTTCTGTGGAGCCAAAACAGTTTTCCGTTGGCAAGAATGGCCTGCAGAACCAGCATGTGGTGAATGTAACGAGAGCGACGAGGTGGAATGTGAAGTGTGTGTGTGTCTGGATTCCAAGGGAAGGAATAAATTTGAGTGCTGTTGGGTTGGAATTTTGATCATGTTTGATCACTGCATGTATACTTTTCGTTTATTTTGGTCGAAACACATGAACTGCATTTTACAAATATACGCTGGCCCTGGGTTAATGAACTTGATTGGCTCAAGTCCAAAGTTTGGTAATCAGTTTTACAACCAAATTTGATTTTCCCACGTAGACTTCAATAGGGAATGATTAGTATTTACTTCAGTACCACCTGCACCTTTTTTCCCGAATTTCAGAAGAAAAAAAAGGGTGCATGTCATTGGTACAACATTTTCAAGACATTTTAGAAAGTTATGTGTGCATTACACTTCATTAAAATGGAGAAATTGGGAGCAAATGTAACAAGAAAACTTTTTTGTACTGAAAAAGTTGAAAATTGATCAGATTTTTGTTCAATTCATGCCTAAAGTCAATTTTTTTATTTGCAAAATTTTGTGGTTTTAGATTCACTAAAAATGTGGGTGCGTGTCTTACTTGGGAATGAGATTTTAGCAAAATTTCCAATTGAAAAACCCCTGTGCGTGTCTTATGTCGCGAATTTTTTAGTTCTATTTTTAGAGAAGGCAGATTGAGAACCCGAATTCTCGTCCTTGAGGACAAATTCCACTTTCCATGAATAGATGTAGCACAGTATGAAATATTCAACCCAATTATGTTTGTACTGCACAATTTAAAAAAATGGACAAGGGGGGGGGGGGGGGGGGGGGGGGAGGAGAATTACAGGAAATTGCAAACGGTGAGATTTTTGACATCAAACAATTGAGATTTTTCTCATTTAAATATTTCTTGAAATATTTTTTTGAGCATTTGTGGAGTCCCTGTCAAGTTCCTGATGGGGAGTCCTTAGGAATCAGCAGAGTGCTGCAGAGATTGAAAACAATTATTTAAACTGGCCTACCAACCTAAAATATACTTCATAACCCAAACTTTGTGCAATCTGACGCAACATGGAAAAATTAAATGTGAAATACAGTACAGTCTTTCTATTTTCTGCTCTGAAAAATGTGCAGCACATCACATGTTTTTTTACATTTGCTATTTTTCTAAATATTTTTAAAATACCTTTTGTAATACTGTACTTGCTCTGTTGAAATTCATTCTTATGCTAGTGTTTCTATGCTTGTACGCCTGCAAAACTTGATTAATAAAATATAAATTTCAGCAAAGGAATCATTCATTAGCGCATGTTTCAAACTTTGCCTACCTTTACTCATAACAAATTTTCGCCGACTGAAACAATTTTGTACACAGTATTTTAACTTGAAGGAACCTAATTTAATTCAGTTTGACCACCCCAAGTTGAAAACCTTTTGAAGTTGAACATCTTGTGAATCCCAGTGTTAGAGACTAAAAAGTCTCAACAAAGAAAATGTGAGAATTTCAAATGAAAAACAGCAACCAGCCTGGGACTGGCTGGGAGCCTCTTTATAGAGGCCCTAAAAGAATTGAGTATTTAATGATGTCCCAAAAATTAGCGCAACTCAGAGAATTTTGGTTTTCACACACATCATTTCACACAACACAGTGATAAAATTAGATATTTTAAGAGCTCTTCACGCTTCAAGAAATTGCAGTGGAATGGAATTCATTGTTACATGTTTTTGGAGACAGAAGAAAGAGAAGGAAAAGTGGTTTTCCTTGTGGGCAAAATATTGGCCTCTGATTGGCTGATTTTGTGGGAATCAAAGATGATGCTGTCCTCCTACAATTCCTTCTGGACTCATTTTTTGGTGCTGGTGGGTATGATGCGTAGGACCAGTTTTTGTGATGCATCAGTGAAGTGGGGAATTATTATAATTAATATTTACAGGTTCCCCACTCACTCCCCAACACCCAGCAAATACGAGTATGGTACAGTAGTTTATATTTGGAAAATATTTTGCGAGACAATAAGGCAAGCAACTCGTATTGTACAAAATGAAAGAACAAGGACATTTCCGCTTTTTCTTGCGGCGAAATTCTGCGAGTTTCAGCTTGAAATTATGGAGAGGAAAGTACAGTACTTTTCAACAACTAAAGCAGAAATAATTTGTCAATTGAAAATTTGGATTGTGTATATGTAGGAAGTCTCCTCGCCATATACTGCTGTGAAATGCCAGTACTTTTTCAGTACTGTACATAATAAATTTGGTTCCAATATTTATCTCGTTTTACTCGTATTTTATGATATCCACACTTTTCACTGGAAATTCGCGGAAATTTGAAATTCCATTCTTCTCATTTTATTCGAAATTCACTGTGAGCTGTTGTAGGTCCAGTGAGCCAATGTTAACTTTGAAAGTTGACAATTTCTTCATCATCGTATTTCTTTGCAAGCTGAGTTTCTCGAGTTGGGCAGAAAATCCTTGCGCAAATTTTTTTTAAGAAACTGTGAAACTGTTGGCAATGTCAGATATTTGATCAAATATAAAATTTTCCTTTCGATTGAAATGATTATACCCGCTGTTTGTAAAAGGGATGTGCGGGATGAGTGGAAACATTCATCATCGCGTCCTCAAAAAGCCTGCCGGAATTTCCCATTGGAATCCGAAACATACAAGAAAATCGCCGCAGTTCAAAATATCCCGAGTGTGGGATTTTTCTGCTTATGATTCGCGTTATATGGAGCTCAATTATTTTGTACACGCGCGTCTGATCTTTGAATCCCATGTAAACAGACTTTCATATACGAGGGTTCTAACAAAAGTTCTCGGAATGAAAATTAAAATGGCGTCTAAATGAGCTGAAAAAAATAATTTTTCAGGGGAAACATATTCTTTGGCACACACAAAATCAGCCCTGTTTGACAATTTTTTTTATGTTTTGAAAAATTCACTCTGGCAGAGTTTTGCTATATGGTTGTTGAGTGGATAGCAAAACTCTGCCAGGGTGAATTTTGCAAAACATAAAAAAATTGTCAAACAGTGCTGATTTTGTGTTTGCCAAAGACTATGTTTCCCCTAAAGAATACTTTTTTTCAGCTTGATTAGACGCCGTTTTCATTTTCATTCCGAGAACTTTTATTAGAACTCTTGTATGGGGTGAGAGTCCACATGAAGTTGGACTTTCATTTCAGGAATCAGGATTCAGATAGTCATAACAATTTATTTCCTCTAAAAAAGTTATTATTTTTTAAGTAGTAAAACTGCTTTGTCTAACTTCAAGGGACCCACACTAAAAAGTTCACTTGAGTTTTCCAGTTGGTGAAGCCAGCTTTTTTTGGCTGGAGAAAATTAGTTAGTGATCTTGGGTTTTACACTGCTGTTCAAAAGAGTTTAATTGCAGGAAATTGTAATTGGTGATATTCTTGGCCTAAAATTACTTCTTGAAAGAGTTCACAGGAAGCTAATCTTGTAAGCAAGGTGTCATTTGCACAATTTTTCACTTCTTTCCTTTTGAAAGATGTCAAATTAAATTTTTATGTCTGTTCTCATTCCAGGATCTTCATGATAATTGTCCAAAGACCTGTTGAGAATTCAAATTATGGAGGTTTGAGGCCATATTGAATATACCATACACATTGAGGGGTCCAACAAAAGTTCTTGGAATGGAAATTGGAATGGCATATAATTGGAGCTGAACAACAATTATTCCTAAGGGAAAACATATTTTTGGCACAAGAAAATAATCAGCCCTGCTGGACACATTTTTTTGAATGCTTTGCAAAAGTCACCCTGGCAGAGTTCCACTCAAAAGATGAGGCGCTCTTCCTGTAGATTTTTTTTTTAGCCCAGCTTTCCCCTCAGAATTCTTTGAATCAATTTGGAATTAATTCCAAGGGTTGCCTAAAGGTCTTCCAAGGTACAGTAATTCTACCATTTTTGTACCGTTTCATTAAGAAGAGAAGAGAATATTATTAAGAATTTTCAAGCCATACATCTTACAGAGTATTAATGTTACTGTGTAGGATCAAGAGAGTTAATGAGTAGAAATGTATATCAAGATCTTGATTGCAGTTTTAGGAAGTAAAAAATGAATACAACACAGCAATGGGCAGGTGCGCAAACTGACCAGGGATTCTCTCCCAAAACAGCTCAAACCTTTGTTTAGATTTTCAGATATAGTACACTTGAATAAAACATGGCAATATTCACACAGAATTCACACACACACAATATTTGTAAGTTTGGTATTTTTGAAAAATAATTGGGCAAGGTTTTGAGCAAAGTAGGAGATTCTTGTATCCATTTGTCCCAGAATTGAAGTCATCATGCAGAAATATGATTTTCTTAAAAGCTCTTAGCGCAGTAAAATGTTGTTACAATGAATTTTTTTTTAAATACAGTATAGTACAATTCTATATTTATAATTGATGCACTCAAATGAACCCTGCTGCATTCGTGACACTTTCTTCTTGTCTAGACCTCTAGATGAGGCGATCAGTTGAATGTATGCCCCAGGAAGGTTCTCTCACATTCAACATTTAACCCTTTGACAGATGGGTTTGTCGCCATCCTGTGGCAAAGTCAGGATTTTTTTTTTAGGGGGAGGAGCATTTCAGTTTGGCCAATGGTCACTGAAATTTGACCAATGGTCACTGAAATGCCTGCACTGCACCTGAGTGGGAAGAATGGTGCACACTGGGGATTTGTTTGTAATTCTAAACAGTGAACCCTGCTGTGCACCTGAAGTGTACCAAAGATCTTCTGTTGCACATGCATATCCCCAATGAGCACCAATTGTGTGTTCACACCAGGATTACTCAGGGTCACATTTGTGAACAAATAAGTTATACCAAGGTTACAGTTGGTGCATTTGTGTGATGCTCATGTTATTTCACATTTGTGCACCAAATGTAACCCTGGAATGGTAGCAAAATTTCCTCTACAGGAGTGCACACTTGTAACCCCAGAATATCCCATATGCACCAGTTGTGACCCTGGTGTGCACGCTGTGGGGTTACAGCAAAAATAGCTCCCCACTTGGGCATATGATGAAAAGCTTTATAAATGAAAATTGGTGGTCCCCCAAAAAATCAAGTATTGATTCAAGCCTGAACCCAGCCCGACTGGAAGCATAGCAAAACGTTGGGACACAATCTTATCTCAGTTCTTCCTTTGAAATCTCTGGTTATCAGAACCCCACTTTCATGATAAAGCTGAGGTACCTAAGATCCTTTACCCAACAGTTTCTGTGTGTCTCAGAAGAGTCAGAAATGAAACTTTGCTGTGATTCTCAGTGATTCATCTTTTTTTTCTCATTAATATGACGAAAGGGCTTTTAAATATAAAACAAATAATGGAGATAGTTTCATTCACACCCGGATTCTAATCTATTATACTGAACACATTTCATGGTCGGGGAATAAAGTGAATCTCCTTTGGAGTGACGTCATTTTTTATGTCATTAATGATTAGGAGTGATCTCTCTGGAAAAAAAGATAGATTGATTCTTCTGATCCCACTTTAAATGTGGAATATAGTTTCATCCTGTTCATGTTCTTATTTTCACACTTCCTTCTTTGGTCTATTTATGCTTATATATTTGAGCCTCATTTCTCTATGACGTGGAAATATGTTTTTTTTTTCTTTCGTCTCTGTATTCATGTCAGGACTGGTTCTGTTTGTCAGTTTTCCCAGGTTTAATGTTTTTTTACATCCTTTGATTACTCGTTGAGGTAAATATCTTATCTTTCCCTCGTATTTTTCGTCGAGCGAGCGGCAAAAGATAAGCGTGCAAATTTTGCCGCAGAGAAATTCCCACTTTTCCCGCCGTCTTGATTATGAATGAACCGCAGTAATCTTCTCTCTTAGCTTTTTTTTGTGCAATGAGTGAATCCGAGTGCCTTCATTTGGGATGATTAGAGAATGTTGAAACGATTTTCAAGCAGTGACATCATCCAAACTGTGGAAAATATCAATTTAAAGAAGTAACAGTCCAACTGAAGATGATTTACAGTGAGACCCCAAGATGCGGACGTAATTGGTACATGAAGTGTGTCCTGATTTTGGAATGTCCCTAAATTGAGTGTACATTTTCCCTTAGAATTCAATGCTAATGTATTTCATTGGTTCTCCTTTTTGTCAAAAATTAGAAATAAGTCCTCAAAAATAAGTAAAAAAAAAATTGTTTCCCTCTACTTCAAGTTGTAGAAAACAATGGTGCAGAACAAATCCACATAGAATCTAATCTTTTGGTATCAAAATGAGATCAAAAAGCAAAGAAAAATAATAAGTCTTGCTAGAATATGCAGATGCTAGAAAAGATTATTCTCTGAAAAAAGCACAGAATCATCTTGCTTTCGATTACGAATTTGAGTGAATTCATCCTTTAATATTTCTCAATTTTTGTGGATATAAATAGCTCGATTTCTTCAAAAGATGTAAAAATTTAAAGATGAAATGTTTTGACATTTTGGAAAAATTGGAGAAAAGTCTCCCTAACTTGAGCCAATGTCCATTGGTTGCAGCTGCATTGATGGAAATTTCAAGAGAAAAATGGTGCCTCATCATGCAGACAGGTGGACTCACTCTCTACCACCAAATTCAAGGGACCAGGAATAAATGCGTTATATATACAGAATTTCTTTGTATAAAACCCTTATAACATATTAGCATGAGGAGATGACCTTATAACCCAGGTACAATATTTATGAATTCCTTGGCTTTTCCAGTAACCCTTTGACAAATTATTGACCTTATGTGTGCGTTGGTTACTTTGCAATTGGACATTGCAATTGCAATTGCAAGGACAGTTG